>JAWNPQ010000185.1:4200000-4417500 GCA_035047465.1 Drosophila sordidula | reverse complement strand
TTCCACGTTTCCATGCAAAGCGAATGGGGCGGTGTTGTTGCTTATTTGTACTAAGCCAATTTGCTTTGAGATTTTCCGCGTGCAGCAAGAGTGCAAATTAACGGCAACAAACGGTAAATCAATAAAGTTGCAAAGTCGCGGCTTTGGCACGTGTCGCGCTGCCCGCTAAGCAAACGCAGCTGCAAATTGCATTGTTTGCGCTTTATTTGTATTATTTGCCATTTTATTTATTTAATGCTAAATAACAAAAACAATAAGCGAAAAGCGCAACGCAAAGTAAACGGCGCGTGTCTGCAATAAGCTTTTGACTTATTTTTGTTTGTTTTTTGTTTTTGTCTTTTTTGTTGTTTTTTTTTTTTTTTTTTTTTTTTTTTTTTTTTTTGTTACTGCTGTTCCCGATAAAGCACAACTCACAAAAGCACAAGAACAACGGGTGCAGCAACAACAGCAGCAGCATCAGGTGCATGTAAACAACAAGAACAACAACAAAAGTCAGCTTAAGCGCGCTTTTGTTGTTGCCTTGTGTGCAAAGTGAGAAGAGAGCGCGGGGGAGCGAGAGAGAGTGGGAGAGCGAGTCTGCTGTAACTATTGCCAATAGACAAGCTCGAGTTGTGTGTTTAAAAATAGACACAACAACAACAACAACACAGCACTGGCCGCTTATCTCTCCTGGAAATTAACATTTCATTACAGCAGGCCCTAAAAATGACTTTGCACTTTTGACTTTGCATTTTTCTGTTTTGCTGCTTTACATAAAAAGCAACTAAAAACATTGAAGTCACTTTTTGAAGGTCAACATATGTTTTGTGCACCCACCCACCCACCCACCCCCTCGTTTTTTTTTTTATTGTTATTGTGTTTTATTGGCACACATTTTCCAATGGGCCGCAGTTCCTATATATGAACACACATACATACACACATACATTTATATATTTTGAGACCGCCGCAAGAAACGAGCGCAAACCGAATTCAACTCGTATCAATTGTTGTTCTCGCTTTTAATTTGCTTATAAACAGCGCGCCGGAGACGGCAACATTTTTATGGACTTGTCTGGCAACATGTTGGCAACTGTAACGCCCACTCTCGCGCACTCACTCACTCACTCACTCACTCACCAGCTGCTGTCGCCCACAACAACTCCCCACCCCATTCACAATGACCGCAGCAAATTTCGTTTTCGTTTTCGTTGGACACATTTGTCACATGCATGAGGTGAGCGGTGATGGGAGGCGCGTCTCATACATGTCTGCACACATACAAACGTACATGTGCGTGCGTGTGTGTGTGTGTGTGTGTGTCGGCGCTTAATAGCTACGCACTACGATAGTTGTTGCTGCTGCTCTGCGGCGTCTATTTGACGCGCTACGCAAATTCTTTGTACGCATTTTCACATTGTCTGCTGGGCTATTTCATCATTCCTCGCAAATCGCCTTTGTGCGTGTGCGTGTGCGTGTGCCCGTGTATTTGTGTGTGCGTATAATTGGCGTTGAGAGCAGCTGTGTAACAGTTTTTCTACCTGAGAAATATACATTTCTTAAGAAACAGCCGTAACACGTGCTCCTAATCCTGCGCAGCTGCAGCCTTGTTTCTTAAATCTTTTTTTCACACGAAAAAGAACTTTGCTTAATTGCCGTTGGTGTTGTTGTTGTCGTTGTTGCAGCACCCACATCGAACTGCAACTTGTTGCCTGAAACGCATTCGCATTGGCACACACACACACACACGAACACGTTGCGCTGCGCTGCTCTGCTTTCGATCGGGCCGTTGAACTGTTTTTTTTTTTTTTGTTCTTCCTTCATGCTTCCCTTTCTTGTAAAAGTTCCCATATTCCACACTGGAACTATTTTTTTCCCACACCGGCAATTTTTGGCCACTGAACTTGCAAAATCATTAAAAAAAAAAAAAAAAAAAAAAAACAATTTTAGCAGACATTTGCCCCCTCCTCTTTTGCGTTTACCTTGTCTTGTCTTTTGTCTTTTTTTTTTTTGCTCCTTATTCTTGTGTACCTATGTTTCGTGTGTTATTTTTAATTACAGCAGCTGCTGCTGCGCCGTCGCCGTCGCCGTCGCCGTCGCCGTCGCCATTGCTGCGCAGTCGCAGCTGTCTAAGGGTATTTAACCTCAGCGCGCTCTCGCTCTCCCTCTCCCTCTCTCCGTCTTGCTTGTAACATAATATTGACATATTTGGGTCATTCAACTCGGCAGCGGATCCTTTTCGCATATCCCTTTTGGCTGATTCATAACAATGTTTACTGTTGTTGCTGCTGCTGCTTCTTCTGTTTGCACCTGCGCGCATACATTTTTTTTTATATTTTTTTTATGTGCGCTGCAGCTGCCGTTTTGTGAACGCTGCAAAGGTGAAGTTGGTCGGGGGCCTTGGGCCGAGGGGCTTATGGCACGTGGCAAGGCCTGTTAGGCCCCCGCCCCCAACCCGCCCCCTGCCTGGCTTTTGCGCTGCTTTTATGAGCAAATTAAGTCGCGCCAGGAAGTCGGCAAAGCTGCCTTGGCCTTCTTTTTATTATTATTCCACACACACACACACGCATGCAAGTCTTCGGAGGGGGGGTGGGGGGAGCGTAAGAGATAGTGTGTGTGTGTCTTTTGCTGCTCACTTGTTGGGCACATACTCGGCAACAACAAAAAATCCTTTGCGTGCCGTCAACATGTCGCTGCTCACCGCCCGCCCACCCGCCGCTCCCCAAAGGGCAATAAACTTGTGCTCGGCAGGCCGGGCAGGCAGCAACAATAACAATAAAAAAAAATACAAAAAAAAAAAGGAGGCGCACTCAAAATTGTTATGACTCAGCCAACAACAACAACAAGAAGAACAAGAACAGCGAGAGGCCATTCCATTTCCCCAAATTCCCACACACCACACTTGCGCGACTTCCACCGAAACACTCGAAAAGCTCCTGTTCTATGTTACCTGTGTTCCGTGCTGCTGTTCCTCCTTCTCCTTCTCCTTCTCCTTCTCCTTCTGCTTCTCCTTCTCCTTCTTGTTGCTGCGCTGCCCTGTCATAATCTGTTTGGTTTTGCGCGACATATTTAAATGAGTTTCAAGCGAAACGTCAAGTTACGTCATGATGCAGAGAGCATGATAGTGATGGGGATGGGGGAGCGGAGGGGGGGGACAGCGTGGCACAACAGACGCCGCCAATGTTCTTTGCCAATTTTGGGCGGCAGTCTCTAATTAATGAAATTGAAATGCGAAACAATGCGAAATGGCACACACACACACACACACACACACACATGTGTACGTACAATATAACTTGCAATTTTTGTTGTTTTTACTGTGTGTTCGCCGCGGCGAATTCGCAATTTTGTCAGTTTGATGTCAATTCGCTGTCGTGCCAAAAAGGGCACCGTGACAATAAATTAAGCGAAAAGAGCATTAAAAGTCGCGCAAGTCGCGTGGGTCGATTTGGAGTAACGTTTTCTGCGTCTTCTTCTTCTTCTTCGCCATGCGTTTATCTGAGGCGCGTAATCAGTTTTTTATTGCAGCCAAAAAAATATAAATAAATAAAAAGCAAAACATTTCCAGTCGCCTACGCGCAACAAAATTTTCCACTGCAACAATAAATATACATACATACATATACATATATAAATACAACACACCCCATACAAGCGTTGTAATGTTTATAAACTGCCAAAAAAAAAAAAAATAAAAAAAAAAATAAAAATGTGAGAAGGAAGTTTCTTCAGCGCTTTGTGCTCTCTGCCAGCTTTGATCTTTACTCTTGCTCTCTATCTCTCCCTCCCTCTCTCTCTCTCTCTCTGCGTCTTAATCTTGCGGTTCAAACACCTCTATTGACTTCCTGTTTATCGTGTTCCAATTCCAAAACATACCCAAACGGCCTTGCGCCCAATTAACTAACTATGACTTTTGGCTTTGTTCGCTCTTTCGCTCTGTGAGCATCTGCTCTTGTTGCTTCTCCTTTGTCTATGGAATGCACTCCAGCAACATTTGTTGCTGCGGCTGCTGCTCGATGTGTACAGTTTTCTATTTTGCTCTTTTTGGTTTTTGGTCATTGTCCTCCAACAATGGAGCTGCAGTTGCGTCTGCCGTCTTATTTATAGAATCGTTTGACTCAGTTGTCTCCTTTGCTTAACTGCAGCTCAACGGCAACAACAACAACAACTGGTTACAATTGCAATTTATGTCTCCCACTGTTGCAGTTTCTGCTTGTGCCGCCTCTCTCTCTCTCTCTCTCACTCTGTCAAACTCGTTGTACTGCATTCCATTCAAGACGCAACAAGTTGCAATGCGCTCTTCTATGCCTCTCTGTGTGTGTGTGTGTGTGTGTGTGTGTCTGCACTGCATTTTTTGGAATTTATCTCTCACTCACTCGCTATGCTGCTGATCAGTGGGGCAAACACTGAAACTCACATTGGGCAAATATTTATGCTGTCTTACTTTTTTTTTTTTTTTGTACTTTTGCCAGCTGCCATACATTGTTGCTCTTGTTGTTGCTATTTACTTATGTGTGTTTCGTTTGCGTTTATTTTTTTTTATTTTTTTATTTTTTTTTTTGTTTTGCACATGCGCTGCCGCCACCAAGTTCAAGGCTGCGCTTTCGTTGCCTTATCATCGTCGCTGCGTCGGGCATTAAACCCAACAATAAAAAAAATAATTTTTTTTAAACCGCAGCTCAACAAATGGCGCGCAAAAAATTAAAATAAATAATGCGACAACAACTTTTCAATTAAAACCAACACACCCAAAAGAAAATAGAAAGAAGAAAAAACACGCGCAATGTTGCCATATCTCAATTCCAATACGTTCCAATCAATGCCAAGAAGAAAAAAAAAACTATTGCAAAAAAAAAAAAAATAGAAAAAAAGCAACGGCAACCATTTCAAGGTCAATTTTATTTTTACGCACTTTTTTTTTTATTGTTGCCGTCTCGCGTTTATTTTGGCATGGGAAATTTAAAACGCATAAAAAAGCGCCCTCTGTTGCTGTTTTATTTGTGTTAATCTTTTAATTGCGGTTGTTTTGTTTTTCCTCTTATACAGTTTTTGAGTGTGTGTGCTTGTGTGTGTGTGTATTTAGCTGCCACTCGACAGCTTATCGCCCCTGATTTGTTTTCTAGACTAAAAAAAAATTCAGTTGCGATCTTGATAAAATGGCAAAATAAAAAAGTAAAAAAAAAACAAAAACAAATTAATATTTGTATTTTCTATTGCCTATACACACACACACACACACACACACACATACACATTTATTTAGTAGATATAGTGAGCGTAATTTATTATATTCAACGTTGTTTATTCGCTTTTTCGCAAATCAACAAATTTGCGTTTTAAGTTTTGTTTTGTGTCGAAACTGTTGGCATTTCTCATTTTTTCTCATTTTATTTTTTTTTGTCTTCTTTTCGTTTTTGTTTGTTATCTTTGCGTTTGTTCCTTAAGAGTTTTCTAAACGAATCTTTTGCAAGTTTCCCACGTTCAGACCTAAAGGTTTTTGTTTTTTTTTTTTTTTTTTTTTATTTATGCGCTATTAAAGCGTTTAATTTATGAATATACATGTTTAAAATCGACACTTTCTTTGTGCCAAAAATAAAATGAAGTAAAATTAAAAGCAAACACAAACTAAAAAAAACAAAACGGAAAAACTGCTGATAAGCGGTCATAATTCATAGTGGGTAAAAGAGCCGTTAACCTCTGTCCCCTTGTGTGCTGTGACGGACGGGGGCCAAAGCTTAAAAGCGTTTCACATTTTTCTCAATAAATGTTTCAATGCCAACAGATTCCGCAGCCCAGCTTACGTTTGTTTGTGTGCGTGTGAGGTTTTGCAGTTCAACAACCAGTTTAGAATTTCTTAGGGAGCAGCCGCAGAGAAAACACAGTATAGTTGCGCGGGGGGAGCTGCAAACAAGTTCCCAAAGCGCGCTCGCTTTCGTTGCGGCTGCCGCGGGCAACGTTGCCGTCCGTCGCCTGTTAATTTAGCAATTTGAGCAAATTCCTTTTTTCTTTTCTTTATGTTTTTTTTTTGTATTTTTTTTTCGTATTTTTTTTTTTTTTTTTTTTTTTTTTGTCTTGCCGCGCTTCCCTTTTTGTCCGTTGTTCGCTCTTTCTCTCTCTTGCATTCATTTCAATAAATCACACGAGGAATATGTATGCCAATTTGAAACAAGAACACGACAAAAGCACACACACACACACACACACACAGGCATGCATATAAAACGAAATGAAATCAAAGCGCAAAAAGCGACGAGTCGAGGCGACACAGGCGACACAAAGCGCTGCTGGCAAATTGTGCGCCCGAGTGCAGGCTCTGTGCCTACGACAACTGTGTCGCCTGTGCAGCTGAGCTGGCCCTGCGCAAGCTTTGTATGTGTGTGAGAGAGACACTGTTAGTTGTTGGTGTGTGTGTGTGCTGCTCACCAAAGGGCCGCAGGCGAAGTACACCAGTTCGTTGTGGACAACTTCGTCGCCTGTGCCATTGAGCGCGCTTTGTTTTCTGCGTATTTGATGTACAGAGACACACAAAAGTATGCGACGTTATATTAATGTAATACAGTTGTGCAGGGAACACATTTGTATGATTTCGATGTCGCAACTAGTGGACACTTACTTTCTTGAGTGACTGTATTGCAATTTTTCAAATGCTGTGCATTCCCTTTAGCTATCATTAGGCGAAATCTCTTTTGGTATTTTACAGTTGTTTCGCTTTCATTGTCCCATTCATTCCAATGCAATCTCAGCTGTTTTTGATTTCTTGCGGCTCTTGACTAATCGGCCGTCTCTCTCTCTCTCTCTCTCTCTCCTGCTTGCAGTCAAAGTGTGCGAGAAGCGGCTGATCCTGCGAGAACACAAACAGGACTATATCAAGCGCGAACGGGAGGTGATGCACATGATGACGAGCGTGCCGGGCTTCGTGAATCTGTCGTGCACGTTCCAGGACCAGCGCTCCCTCTACTTCGTGATGACGTACGCCCGTAAGGGCGACCTCCTGCCCTACATCAATCGCGTCGGCAGCTTCGATGCCGCCTGCACCCGCCACTACGCCGCCGAGCTGCTGCTCGCCTGCGAGCACATGCACCGTCGCAACGTCGTCCATCGCGACCTCAAGCCGGAGAATATACTGCTCGACGAGGAGATGCACACGCTGATCGCGGACTTCGGTTCCGCCAAGGTGATGACGCCGCGCGAACGCGCCCAGGCCGCCGCCCAGCTGGCCAGCACGGGCAACGGCGACCCGACGGGCCAAAGACGCCGTCGTTCCGCGCGCAGCTCCGACGACGATGACGAGGACAGCGAAGAGCTGTACGACGATATCGACGATGAGGACCAGGAGCACGATCGCCGCTTCTACTATGCGGTCGACGACGACGACGAGGACAACGAGGAGGACGACGCCCAGCAGCAGCAGCAGCAGCAGCAGCAGTCGACGGCGCCGCCAGCGTCAGATGTGGATGCGGCCAGTTCGCCGCGCAATCGCCGCTTCCGGTATCCGCACATGAGAGCGCGCCGGGGCAGCTTCGTGGGCACCGCCCAGTACGTCTCGCCCGAGGTGCTGCAGAACGCCCCGATCACGCCCGCCGCCGATCTGTGGGCGCTGGGCTGCATCCTGTACCAGATGATCGCCGGCCTGCCGCCGTTCCGGGGCAGCAACGACTATGTCATCTTCAAGGAGATACTCGGCTGTGCCGTTGACTTTCCGCAGGGCTTCGATAAGGATGCCGAGGATCTGGTCCGTCAGCTGCTCAAGATCGATCCGCGCGAGCGCCTGGGCGCCCAGGATGAGTTCGGCTACTACGAGAGCATCCGGGCGCATCCGTTCTTTGCCGGCATCGACTGGCAAACGCTGCGCCAACAGACACCCCCGCCCATCTATCCGTATCTGCCGGGCGTCAGCCAGGACGACGAGTTCTGCACCGGCAACGGCACCAGCTACAGCAGCCTGCCCATCAGCGGGGACCTGGAGCCGGGCCTCGACGAGCGCCAGATAACCCGGCTGCTCAGCGCCGAGCTCGGCGTCGGCAGCAGCGCCGCTGCGCCCGCCCAGCAGCCATCGACCGCGAAGAGTAAGTGTTCCGCACTGATGTCCCCGTTAGCCGTGCCCCCTCTAATCATGCCACTCCACAGATTCATTCGACCTGAGCGACGCACAGAAGCTGCAGCGGCTCGAGGCCCAAAAGACTGACAAGTGGCACGTGTTCGCCGACGGCGAGGTGATCCTCAAGCGCGGATTCGTGAACAAGCGCAAGGGCCTCTTCGCCCGCAAGCGGATGCTGCTGCTGACCACGGGACCGCGTCTCATCTACATCGATCCCGTGCAGATGATCAAGAAGGGCGAGATCCCCTGGAGTCCCGAGCTGCGCGCCGAGACTAAGAACTTTAAAATCTTCTTTGTGCATACGGTGAGTGTCTGAGATTAGAAAATAGTTTCCTTTTTAAGTATTTTTTATTTTTAGTTGAAGTATTTTTTTTAAATTTAATTTAATTTGGGTATATTTTAGTTTATTTGGTATATTCGACTTTCTTTTTTAGTTGGGCAATTTGAGTTCCCTTTAGTATTTTTTGTGGTACTTTTTCTGAGCGATTTCGATTTTGACTTTGGGATATATTTTATTTTAGAATAAATTATTGTTTTTATCTAAACTATTAAAATCAAATTGGTATTTTCTGGGATTTTTTTTTAAAGAAATGTATTTAAATGTTCGTTTGTTAAGTTATCTACTCTTTTGTGGTTTATTTGATTGGGAATTGCGTAATAAATGTTTATGTTTTCGTTGTGGTATTTAGTTTAATGGGTATTTTATTTTTGATTGGAAATTCCAAAATAATTAATTAGTATTTACTTGTTGTGGTATTTAACTATTTTTGGAAGTTGTTTTATGGGCTTGGGCAAATATTTTGCTTGTGAATTTGCAATTAAATTTGTTTGTGTGGCATTTAATTTGAGATTTATTTAAAAATTGTTTTTGTTGTGGGGTATATCACTTTTATGCGCCAAGGTGTACATTTAATTAGGGATATTTTATCTAGCAATTGTTTAATGTTAATATGTTGTTGTTGCTGCTGCTGTTGTTGTTGTTGTTGTTGTTGTTGTTGTTGCCGCAGCAGCTGTTGACAGTTTGTTGAACCAGGCAACTGTTGGTGACGTCACCTGCCATAAAAACCCAACCACACACTTGGCCAACAAATCATTCATTTGGGTCCAGTTTATAGCGACGGCACGTGTTTACGACCCAACAACAACAACAACAACAACAACAACAACAACAACTCAATTATATGCGACATTGAAAACTGCACACGCAACGCAGATAAAAACCAAAAAAAAAAAAAAAAAAAGGCAATAACAAACAATAGTTTTTAATAGCTTTTGGTCACACTTTAACACATTTTGTTGAACTTGTATTTATTTGTGCTCTCTCTCGCTCTTTTTCGCTTGCAGCCAAATCGCACCTACTATCTGGACGATCCCGAGGGCTATGCCATAGAGTGGGTGAAGGCGATCGTTAACATGTCGAAACTGAGATACGGCGACGCGGCGGCAACGGGAACAGGGGCAGGAACAGGCGCTGCGACGTCCTCGACCAGCAACAGCATCTCGTCGTTTGCCTGCTCGACGGGCGGCAGCAGCAACAGCTTGGCCGTCTATGCCACGCCCATTGCCAACTCGAATTCACCCGCCTCCAACAACAGCTCGCCCACAGCGCGGCGCAGTTCGCCAGCGCAGCGCCAGCTCGAAGCAACAGCAACAACAGCAACAGCAACAACAGTAGCAGCAACAACAGCAGCAGCAACAGCAGCAGCAGCAACAGCAGCAACAACAGCAACAGCAACAACGTTGCGCACATCACCAACAACAACGCGGGGCAAAAAGACGGCGTCCAATTGAACAGCTGAACACGTGTCTGTTTCGGCTTGTCATTTAGATTTAAATGCAAATTAAATTCTAATTTAGTTGAAATTTAGTGCAAACATCAAAAACGGCAACAACTAGAAAACACACATAAAATAGAAGAAATAGAAGTGCAAGAATATTATGTCTGGCGTTTAGTGCTAAATTTTGTTTATATATATACACACACATATATATATAAATACATATATCAAATAACGATTTTCTGTTTCTTGTGTGTTTCTTGTTTAAAGTTTAAAAGGAAAAACAAAAAACAAAAAAACAAAAAAAAAAAACCATAGCGCAGTAAATCCACTAAACAAAAAATACACATACACATATAAGCATAAAAACATTTAAAAAATATCTAAACTAAATTAAATCGAAACTAAACTAAATTAAATTATTAAAACAAAACAAAAAAAAAACAACAACAACAACAACAAACACATATTTATACAATGCAAAACATTGTTTGTGCCCACTGTATGGCAGGCAAACAGACTAGATTGGCCAATAGATGGCGCCAGCATAGTTTAACAAATTTTTTTTTTAGCGCGTAGTTAGTCACAATTTAAATGAATTACAATTAAGTAGTAGATAAAGAAGAAGAAGAAGCAGCAGCAGCAGCAGCAAAAGCAGAAGCTAAAGCCGCGCCATCTAGCGGCCAGTCTGTGCAAACAGTTGGGCGCACCGTAGGCCTAAGAAATTAAACTAAATTCAAATTGTATTCAAGCAAAAAAAAAAAAACGAAGAAAAAACAAATGAGTTGAAGAGCGTAACTAGCAAATTATGTATGTAAAAAACAATGTAAAACTGTAAATTATATATTTATATACATATATACATAGCATATATACACATATAACTATAGTAATTGGGAGTGTGTTTGTCACCTAACTGTAAATTGTAACTATGTAAATCGATTACATACACACACACACACACACACACACACACACATACACACACATATATATATATAAATATATATATATATATATACACATCTATATAGATATTGTAAATTAGCTATATATGCGCACGTCTAAAGAGAAAAAAATGCCTAAAAAGTAAAATGAAAAAAAAAAAAAACAAACAACAAAAATAGTAACAAGTAGTTTAGCCGAAGAAGAATAGGCAGAAGAATAGAAGTTGGAGACTCGGCAAGGCGGCGAATTGCCGCCAGATGGCGCCAGTCAGGCGCCCCCTGTCTCCATGGCTCGCTCAACTTTCTAGTAAGAATTTTTTGTATGCTAATTTTTTGATTTTTACAATTAATTTATAATGCTTTTTTGCCCTATAAAGAAACGTATAAGACTTTGAGAAACTATTTAAAGCAGAGAAGAATAAAAAAGAAGAAAACAAAAACAAGAAAAACAAAAGAACATTAAATGAAATATATATACATTAAATACAAGCATACATAAATATATATATATATATACATTATATACAACCAAAAAAAAAAAAAAAAAAATGAAATAATACAAAATAACTGAACACGAGCTGGAAATGTGTGTAAAGAGTTGAAATTTAGTTGAAATTACATTTGGCTTTGGTTGTTTTTGTGCTCGTTCAAACAAAAACGTTCAAAAGATATGAAAATGTATTTGTGTCTGTATTTGTATACGTATTTGTTGTAAACTAATTTTTTTTGTTTTTGTTAATTTTTTTTTTTTTTTTTTTTTTTTGCATTTCGCATAAGATTGTGGTAGGAGAAATAGCACGAAAGAGAAAGAGAGAAGTTAGCTTGAAAAGTTATATGCAAAACAGGTAAAAAATTGAATTTTAACTAAATTAAAAACAAAATCAAACCAACAAGAAAACTAAAAGCTACATTAAATAAGAATTGATGCTTAAATTATCGATAACGATAACGATACTTTAATTATAACATATATTATGTTCGGCATTTGGTTCGTTCATAATGAAAAAGTTTCTAAAACTCGCGCGTATTAGTTCAATTGTAAAGCCTAAGTTACGCCTAGACCACGCCCCTATCACACACACACACACACATACACCACAACACACACACACACACACACACACACACTCACCCTCCTTAGTCGTAAGAATTAACGTTAAGAAAGTATGTGAGAGTTAGCAAGAAAGCATAGAGAAGATGAAGAAGAAGAAAAAACAATGAAAGAAAGCAAAAAATACATGTGTATATACATATCGCGTCCCGCATTTGGGTGGGCGTGGCCGTAGCAGCAATTTAACTATAGTACACTAAGTTACGCAAGTATACAATTAATTCAATTAAATTAAATTAAACTAAATTAAATTGTATAATTTATTAAAAAGCAAACAACAAATGCAAAGAGAAATGTGTAAACAGCAGAAACTAAATAGTGAGAGCAAAAAACAAATGTAAATTATTATATATATACATACACACACACACACACACACACACAAACACACTTATATATATATATATACATACACTTATATAGTATATATGTATATATACACATATATATATACCATATATATCTAAAAGTAAATTGGTCAAAAAGTAAAAACAAAAAAGAACGTATCATTAAAAATTAAAAATGAAAGAAAACCCATTTTCAAAAACAACAAAAAAAAAATGTACAACAAATTGTTTTTATTTCACTTTGGTTTCAACAATTGGCAACGTTTTTCTTAACCGTTTTGGCAAAACAAACCCGATTTGGAATTGGTCCCCGGTCAAAGTCGCTTAGCTCCAACTCCAGCTCCAACACTCTTCCCCCACCAGCCCCCCTTCCCCCGCACAAATCCTAGTTAAACGGATATTACAAAATGCATTCAAACGAGCAGAACTTACAAATAGGTTTCGACAACAACAACAACAACAACAACACTGTAAAATACAACACAGACCCCAACAACAAAAAAGATACAAATACAAAAATTCAGATAGAAGAAGAAATTACAGCTGCCTTCGGGTAGCCGACGTTTTAATACCCTTGCAGAGATGTTCCAAATACAAGTTTCACCCGATAGTTTCCATAGGAACTATTTGGCATAGTACTCCGATTTTGATCGGATTTTGCGTTAATTTTGAAAGCATAAAGAAAATTAAGATATTTTGGACAACCAAAGAGTTTTTCATGCAAAAACAAAATTTTTACCGATTGTTCCAATGGGTTCTATAAGAATATAGTAGTCCGATGCGGATAAGCTTTTTCCAGAATGTTATAAATTTAACCCGATGTTGATAAATTTTTTTTTTCGATATATTACCTTTTAATTACCAAGTTTCGTTGGGATATCTTAAGAAAAAAAAAGTTTTTCATATTTTGACTATGGCAGCTATATAGTAATCCGATTTGGCCGATTTCGATATATATAAAATGATAAATCTACACCAAGTTTCATAAGAATACCTTCAAAACTGAGATACAGACGGACATGATTATATATGAAATTTGATTTATGTCGACGATCGAGAATATATATGTTTGTTTAATTTGTTCACGTCTTCTGCAAGGGTATAAAACGACAACAGTTTTTTAATTTCGACCTTATGTGCTGCAGTACCTTAAAAACAAACTCCACACAGGAGTCTCGAGAAGTGAAGACGACGCCAATTTATAAACCCCACTACGTAAAGCCTACTACTTACCAGAAAGATAAAGAAGCCAGATATACATATATTCATATATGTGCACTTCCGACACATGCAACATTTTTCAACTTCAGATACCCTGGAAACTCATTTGTATTTGAGAAAAATGAAGAGCTTCATTTCGAGGAAAATGAAGATCTATCAAATAGAAGAAAAGTGCCTAGTGAAACAGTAGTAAAAGTTTTCATGATCAACTTTGCCGATATCTCCCCTATATATGTGTATATGCATAACTATATATACCTACGAGAATTTGTAAGTTTCTAAAGCCTGGGCAATGTATGTATACGATTTCTGTTTAGGGAACTCCAAAGTCTTTTCAACAGCAACAATGTTTTAAGGGTTCGAGTTCATAAATAATTAGCCTAAAATCCAAAATCCAATTGGTAATAATTCAAGGAATTTGTTTCGTGTTCAATTCTGATTGTCTGTGTGTATGTGTGTGTGTGTGTGTGTGTGTGTGTGTGTGTGGGTGTGTGCGAGTGTGTCTACTTTAGTTATGGCAAATTTTTTAGTGCAAACATTAGCCGATTAGCCGTATAAAGGTATATAGTTAATTTAAAAAAAATAATACTTATATACACACATAAATATATATGAATATATAGCCAATATAATACGAGTTTATACATAAATTACTTATATATATATACATATGTACAACTACAAATTACATATATATGTGTGTACGTATTTGAACATTCCAACTGTATATTGATAAATCCGAGAGCGAATCGATCCGTTTTATCCAAGTTCAATCTCTAGGGGTGCTAGACTGAGTTATATAAGCCGTAAAATCGTAAACTCTTAACGTAAACGTAATTCAATTACTACCTTGCAAAGTATCAAATACATCAAACTAATTTGCAACTTATGTACATACATATTTGTATACATGTAAGAAATACTTATATATACATACATATACATATATATACTTATATATATATACCCTTCCAGTACCCTAACCCTTAAACCTTAGCAGTACTTACTGTAAACTAACTACGAGCATGAATTACATACTTACATATAGTAAAAATCAACACACTCACACACACACACACACACACACATATATATATACATATATGACTATATATTTACATATATAGATTTTAAGCGGAAGCGTATAAATTATTATAACATATTAAATACATACGATACATACATAGAAATATATATATACACACACACACACACACGCATCTACCCCATATGAGAACCCAAAAGTACATAGATAAGATCGAGAAGCTATAGAAAGGTAAAGTCGATATAAACAGTTTAAATTCGACTGCAATGTTGTATTTTTCAGCACGTAAAACAAGAAAACTAAAACTAAGTTAAACGCAAAACAAAAACCAAAATCCCGAGCAAAAAAACACAAAAGTTCGTTACATTCAAAATGCATTCGCGCTGTTTGAAAAAATTTCCCCCCCTCAAAAACTAAACACAACATAAACTAAACTATGAAATATGCCCATTAAAAAAAAAAAAAATGGTACAGTTTGTTAATGAAAATTAAGGTTTGAGATTTGTAAAAGCACAGTTAAACACTCGAGAAAAAAAAGAGTTGAGTGTTGGTTTGATTGAAAATAAAAACGTGACGCTAAAGAGAAGAAAAGAAAGAGAAAAAGTACCAAGTGTTTGAATTGCAGTGGTTCTGCCAGGTGCATAGCGGCGAGCTTTTTGTCGGGCGTGCAACAAGCAGTGGGCAATGTGTGTAACAAAATGTGTGAACGCCATTTTCTTTTTAAAGCGAGACAAATATTGTTGTACAGCGTTGCAGTGCTGTGGCAGCTAGCTTTTGCTATGCTGCTATGCGCGCGTTAATTTGAAATCGTTTGTATGGGATTTTATAGGGAAATGGTTGCTTAGCGAGGACAAATATGTGTTGCACTGCGCTGCAGTCCTGTAGCAGCGAACTTTTGGCAGGCTGCTCTGCGCGCGTAATTTGAAATGGTTTGAGTGGGATTTTTAAGGGAATATGTTAGCTAAGAGTTTATGAAAGAGAAAGATATGCAGTATATTAAAAACCGAGTCGAGTTGCCAGGTAGAAATTCTCACGTCAACTATCTAATTAACATTACTTCAAATGTCATTTGAATGTAGTTTCTCCAACCGAAATGAGAGATTTCAATCGTGCCCTTGAATCCCCCGAAATTTGGCCACTCAAATGGATCATACCGCTAATCATCTGCGGCTATTTAAGCGGCCTGGGACTCATTTTGGTCTGGTACGAGTGGCATCCGGTGCAGCGGGAGCGGGATCTGACGCAGCTCTGGCTGCTTCTGGTCCTCCTGGCGCTGCTCTGCACGACGATGCTCTTCAGTCGGCCCGTGCGGTAGGGACTCGATGTAATCCCCCCACCCCCATCCCATAATCCTCCATATTTTCAGCTGTGTGCTGGCGCTGGCGCTGCCCTCGCTGAGCAGCTCCCGGGGACGCGCCCTGCTCATCACGTTGGCCTTCTTTGTGGCCGCCAGCGGACCCACCGCCAACATCCTGGCCAACGTGATGGCCATGCTGCGCAGCCTGGCCTGCGGCCAGGAGCTGTTGCGCCAGGCGGTTGGCCAGATGATGGACGTCGTCCTGGAGCCGGTCCGTGCCGTGCACGCGGCCATCGAGCAGCTGCTGGACGAGATGCGTCGTGTGCTGCGCCAGGTGATGGAGCTGATGTTGCGCATCCAGAGCTACCTGCTGTTCATCAGTGAGTCCGAATCCGGGGGTAACTCCGACGCCAGCTCGCTGACGCGCCCGCCCTTCCAGTTGACACGTTCCGGGCCTGCGCCGCCTGGCTGAAGTCCATCCTGGAGCTGTGCAACTCGGAGCTGGGCACGCCCTGGAACCGCTGCCAGCAGGCGGCGGCCTCCGCCCTGGCCAAGTGCCGCGCCAACTGGGGCGTCTTCAAGGCGCTCTGCCACGCCACGAAGCTCTTCCTGGCCCTCTGCTATCCGGCCAAGCTGGTGGACGTCTTCTGCGCCGGCGTCTGGGACGACAGCTGGCAGATCCTGGACACCATTCTGGCGCGTAAGTCTCCCACCGTTCCCGTTCCGCACTCCCCCCCATTTCCAATCTCCGGCAGGCTATTACGAGTTCGTCGCGCAGCTGGAGCAAATGTTCGACGTGAGCATCAGCTTCGAGCACGACTTCTACTTCCACACGAACGCCTCCAAGAATCTGTCGGACGTGGGCGACGAGGTTCTCCGGGACATCGAGGAGCGCCTGCTGCCGTTCCGAATAGCCCTCGGCTGGCTCGACCTGCTCTGCTGGCTCATGCTGCTGGCCGTGTTCGTCAAGTAGGCGGGGGTAGCTCAAACCCAAGCGTGATTGACTGACTGACCGATTGACGAGCGCCGCACAGCCCAAACCAGAAGAACTCTCCGCTTCTGCGGCTCGCTTGAGCGCAGTCGAGAGCTTCTCTGACAAAAATCTAGTTCTTTTTTTTTGTAAGAATACGGGATTGATTTGATCTATCAATCATACTCCAGTCTAGAATATTAGCAGGAATCTTACGCTAATTTCAATTTCATTTACAATTAATTTAAGTATTTTAAACGTTATTTAGTACGCAATTTTTATACTCGTTCACGAAGTGAAAAAAAAGTAAGTTCGTCTGTTCGTATGAATCCAATTTTTGTCGCTGTTTTTAAGGCTAGACACGTGAACTTCGGAATATATACTCGTATAGACCCGCGTCAGATAAAGTGTTAAGGTTTTTTGAGTACGCCCACGGGGGGCGTGGCAATTTGATATGATATATTTATCTGCTAGATCCATAAGAATTTAAAAATTTGTTAGACAGTTTACTACTCCCATTGGGGGCGTGGCAAACAGATTTAATCCATATATCTCCCTCAGCTTGAAAGTTGGATTTAATCTATATACCTTAAATTCATCATCATTCGCAGATAGATTTCTGACCAGCTCCTTTAAATATCGAGTCGAAAAATGCTGGCCACGCCCCAAAAAAATACAAAAGTCTATTATTTTGCAGAGTAACAATAATATTTCAGAACGTTTTCGACTGTTCGACTGCAACTTTAAAGTACTGCAAGCGAGAGTATTGACTAGTCGGCTACACCCGACTGCAGTGTTCCGACTGGTTCTGGTTCAGGCTAAATTATTCCGCCGGGCGGAAAGTGAACTGCAGACACAAAGATATAGATAACAGTACAGTTTGAACTACCACAGAGCCATCTACTTCTATGTGCGCTACATGCTCAGTCGGGAGTACCAGAATACCTATCTGACCGGCGCCTTCTACGCCCTGGACCGGGAGCGTGCGGAGCAGGGCGAGCTGACGGCGCTGCCGCTCAAGCGGCTGGAGCGGGCCGCGTACCTGAAGGTAATTAGGCTGCCTTGCTGTCCGCTGCCCGGCGCTAATGTCCTCCCGCCCAGCTGAGCAGCCTGCGCTTGACGCCCGCCGAGTGCCTGATGGTGTGGGAGCACGCCTTCTTCATGGCGATCACGTGCGTGCAGCTGGGCAGCATCTGTCTGGCGGATTACGGGCTCTACTGGATGCTGGACACGATCGCCTACTACGGCGCCGAGCAGGACGACCTGGAGATACCTGCCTACGTGGACCTGGAGATCGAGGGCGGCGGCTTCGTCGGCGACATCATGCGCGGCATCGCCAACGCCTTCCGCCCCGTCACCCAGAAGACCACGCTCGACTCGAAGCTCTGCCTGCCGCTGCCCGCGGAGCCCGACTACAGCTACTACGCGGGCATACTCGCCCTCTGCGCGCTCGCCTGGCTGATCCTGCTCGCCGAGCCGTACACGCTGCGCCTGCGCCACCTCATCATGCAGCGCTTCTACCCGGAACGGGCTCGCGAGCGGGCGCTCTACCTGCGCGACAAGATACTCGAGCAGCGAGGTAGATTCCGTGCCCGAGCCGGGGCCTCGTTGTGCCCCGAACCCCGGTTGGGAAACGGCCCAGAGGGGAATGTCCGTCCGTTAGAGACCTAGACTCTTCCGCTATGGACTTTCCTGAATCTCACGCGGTACCGTTTCATCATTATCGATAAAAATCGATTTTTAGACTTTGTTTTCCTAGCATATCTCGGAGACTTTCAAGGCTAGAGCCACCAAATTTGGTTTGTTATATTCTCGCAAAACCAACGCAGATTAGGAATATTTTTGTATTTTTTGATACCTTCCCCCAAAAATCAAAAAAACGCAATTCAAACAAAGGATTCAACAAAGGAGTTTAGCAGCTATTCCCGCATTCAGTTTCCCGAGTGGGTTCCGGGTACCTCCCGCCCCAATAACAAAAAAACGCAATTCAAACACTACCGACTTGCGCCTTGGTCCTGAATATTGCCTAAGGATTCCACTTTTACTTTAGCAGTTATCCCCCGCATTCAGTTTCCCGAGTGGGTTCCGGGTACCTCCCGCCCCAATAATCCAAAAAATGCATTTCAAACACAACAGACTTGCGCCTTGGTCCTGAAAATTGCCTAAGGATTCCACTTTTAGTTTAGCAGTTATCCCCCGCATTCAGTTTCCCGAGTGGGTTCCGGGTACCTCCCGCCCCACAAATCAAAAAAAACGCAATTCAAACACTACCGACTTGCGCCTTGGTCCTGAAAATTGCCTAAGGATTCCACTTTTAGTTTAGCAGTTATCCCCCGTATTCAGTTTCCCGAGTGGGTTCCGGGTACCTCCCGGTCGGGCGCCCGACCAGCGCGCTCTCACCTGTTTGAACCGAGCGTCTCTCCGCAGGCAGCTTCTTCAAGTTCGCCCGGCGCAAGGCGCGAGCCGCCTTCATGTACCAGCAGGCGGGCGGGCACGGCCGCTGCCTGGGCTGGCTGAGGACCAAGCTGTGCTGGTTGGTCCTTGGGCAGCGCTGGGGCGCGCCGCCGACTGATTGGCCGCTCTACTTGCAGGTGCTGCTGTTGCCTGTGTCTCCTGGGTGGCCTGCGCGGGGATGTGTGCATTCTGTGCGCCAAGCTGTTGAGCGCGTTAGTTGAGCACCAAAACTCTCAGTCGGTTTCCACGTTGACCCCCTCGGGTGCTCTTTCAGCTCGACGCGCGTGCAGTGCGACACGGCCGGTTGCAGGGGCGTCTACTGCGAGGTCTGCTTCAGCGAGTCCAACAACAAGTGCTGCCTGTGCAAGCGGCCCATCGACTACGGCGACAACAGCGACCTCTCCGAGGCACAGTGAGCCCCGTTTTAATGCACCCCCCAAAGCTCGAATTACGCCAGCCCTGCTTTCAGAGACTCCTCCGATGATCCCGCGGCCGAATCCTTCACCCAGCTGCAAGCGCATCTTTACTGTGGCAGCCCGCGCACCAAGGAGCGCGAAAAGGAGCCTTAGCCTGACTTTCCCCACAGGCATTTATGCTGAACAACAGCTAACTTTTTTACATTGTAATAAATATGCCTCAAAGCCAAAGGACCTTAAGGATTTCTTCGGGCTACCTTAAACTGCTCTTAAATTACTATTAAACTTAGAGTCCATTCCACACGTACTGAAAAGAATTTTTATATTGGGTTTCTGCTAAGTTCGTCTGTCCGTATGAATGCAATTTTATTCGCCAATGTTAAAGCTAAGGACTTGAAACTGGGAATATATACTCGTATAGAGCCGCGTCAGTTAAAGTGTTAATATTTTTTTGATAGGCCCACTGGGGGCGTGGCAAATCGATCAAATCTATATATCTTTTGGGGGCAAGTAATTTTAGAGCTAGCTTGTTTTCTGACGACCTTCTCTAAATAACGAGCCAAACAATTTCGGACACGCACACTCCCGCCCCAATAAAATAAAAAAGTGTATATTTTTGATCCACGCGAATCTAAAGGAACTCAAAATTTTCAATTATCGCAGAAAATGTTTCCCAGAAAAAATAAATTTTGTTGAACTACTTTTCGAAATTTCGCAAACTTCGGTATTTTTAAAAGCGTTTCGGCTTTCGGTAGTGTCGGCAGGTCTCGGGATTCTTGGGGCTTTTCAGGAGCTTTAGGACTTAAAGTAAGCGATTTTAATCGAATTTAATTAATTAATGCGCTACAGAGCACCTGAAAGTAAGCAGGAACCTCCCGGTACCTCCTTGGCTTATGTGTATTGAAAGTTTTCCCAAATATGATCATTGGATACTCGTTTGATTTATCAACCTCACTTAGCCTTGACTTTGCAGTCGAGTCGTTTTCTCTCAGTTCAATCAGTTGAGAAATAATGTCCGCTCGTAGCTTAGCTAAAACGTTCGAATGGTCATCCGGGCAGGAGTCCTACCGAGTGCACGCCGGCGGCGAAGCTGACCAGGTACCGACTACACAGAATCCCCTGACCAGCTTCAATGTGGCCGTCGCCATCGAGGAGGAGACTCGCCCAACCGAGGGCTCCATGGACCAGGGGGCGTCCGATTACTATTACGGCAAGCCGAAGGAAACGAAGGAATCGAAAGAAAACGCAAAGGAACGCATGTCCTATGTCGTCAGCGCGGATGACGCTGGGGTGTCGAACGAGGCGCCCATTTATCCCGACGAAGCTCCTTCGGAAGCGAACGCCGAGCCGGAACCGGTTGCCGCCGGGCCACGCAGCTACTGCGACGATCTGTTGATCTACGTGATAATGGGCTACCTGACGGGCATCTTCCTGGTGGTCTGCTGGTACCTGCTGCACTACCGCAAGGAGGGTCGCGACCTCAACGCCAAATGGTGGCTGATCGTCACGGTCGTGCTCCTCCTGCTGATACTCATGTACAGCCGGAACAGCAGGTGAGGTCCAGTGTGCTCCCAGTGCTGCCATCGCCGCCTCGAACCGATCTCTCCATGCAGATGCGTCGCCTTCCTGACGCTGCCCACCATGGCCGGCTACAAGGGCGAAGCGGTGCTCGTGACCTTCGCCTTCTTCATAGCGGCCGCGGGTCCCCTGCTGAACATCATGCGCAACATTGAGATCATGGCCCACAGCATGTCCTGCGAGCAGACGCTGCTCCGCAACGCCCTCACGCCCATGCACGAGATCATGGGCGAGCCCGTCTACGTCGTCGAGCAGGCGGTCTACATCTGCCTCAGCCAGGTGCGCAAGCTGATGGAGCGCCTGGACGAGGTCCTCCAGCGCCTGGACGCGAGCGTCGTGCAGCTGCGTGAGTGTGCCGCCGATACCCTATTTGATACCCTACACATGCTTGTGAGGAGCGCGCTCAGTTTGTGCAGTGTCCGTCTTGCTGTCCGCCTTGAAACTGCGCCCCTTGGGGGCGTGGCAAATCGATCGAATCGGTATATCTCCCTCTGTTTTAAAGCGAGACAATTCAAATTTGTACAGACGGATTACTGATGAACTCCTCTAAAGGGGGAAGTCAAGATTTTCTGGGTACGCCCATTGGGGGCGTGGCAAATCGATCGAATCGGTATATCTGCCTCAGTTTAAAAGCTAGACAAATCAAATTCTATCAATTTCTACAGACAGATTACTGATGAACTCCTCTAAAGGGGGAAGTCAAGATTTTCTGGGTACGCCCATTGGGGGCGTGGCAAATCGATCAAATCGGTATATCTGCCTCAGTTTTAAAGCTAGACAAATCAGACAGATTACTGACGAACTCCTCTAAAGGTAGCACAAAAGATTTTCTGGGTACGCCCATTGGGGGCGTGGCAAATCGATCAAATCTGCACATCTCCCTCTGTTTTAAAGCTAGACACATCAAATGTTTCCACATGACCTCCTCTAAAGATTCACAAAACATTTTCTGCGTACGCCCACTGGGGGCGTGGCAAATGCATAAAATATATGTATTATGTGAGGTCAAGTAAATCGTGAAAGTCCTTATCCCCCACTAGAGAAATCGATGATGTTTTAAGTTTAGCTACATCAGGTGTTTCCAGACAGATTACTGAAGACCTTTCTGGGTACGCCCACGACAAATGCATAGATTCTATATATCTTGGGCTCGGGCAAATCGTGACAGTCCTTATACCCCACTAGAGAGCTAGAGCTAGAGCCACGAAATTTGTGAGACCGCTTTCTGTTGACCTCCTTTCTCGACCCGTTCCCAATAAGTAACAGTAAAGATTAAGACTGTGCACGAGTGTGGCACAGTCGGTTACACCCGCTCACTGCGTTCTTCCCTGCAGACGTCGGCTACTCGGGCTGCGACATGTGGCTGCAGCACCAGAGGACCTTCTTCGACAACCAGATGGGCTCGCCTTACGATCGCTGCTTGGGCGCCGGCCGGATCTGCGTGCAGGAGTGCGAGGCCAAGTTCGCGGACCGGCGGGAGGTCTGCAAGATCGAGAAGCGCTTCGAGTGGTTCTGCTCGAACCTGAAGGACCTGCCCAGCTTCTTCGATACGCATCTCAAGGAGCAGCAGGAGCTGCTCAATCAGGTCTTCAGTCGTAAGTTGCAGTTGCCTATTTTTATACTCGTTCACGAAGTGAAACTAGTATATTGGTTTTGTGCACTGTCCGTCATGCTGTCCGTCCGTATGTCCGTCTGTCCGTATGAACGCAATATTTTTCGAAGATAGAGACTTGAAACTTGGCATATATACTTGTAGTTATCTGCTTCGCATAAAGTGTTAAGATTTTTGTGCCACGCCCAATGGGAGCCTGGCAAATCGATAACATGCCGATACACCTCAAATTGCAAATCGATTAAAGTTGAATATTTCCCACATTATTAAAGTTAGAGTCACCAAATTTGGTATGTAGATAGCTGGTGATCTCCTCCAAAAAATGCGCTGATTTCCCGGCCACGCCCACTAGAACGCCCCCCAGACACCCCGCCTTAAAAATTCGGAAATAGCTATATCTTCCAAAGTATTAGAGCTAGAGTCACCAAATTTTGAAGGTAGATTAGTGGTCAGCTGCTCTAAATAACGTTGCAAAAATTTACCGCCCACGTCCACCCCCGCCCTCTCCCGCCCCCGCAAAGTGCCAAAGCCTATATCTCCCACAATTTTGGAGCTAGAGTCACCAAATTTTAAATGTAAAGGAAAGGAAATTTCCCGGCCATGCCCACTCCCGCCCACTCCCACCTACCCCCACCCCCGCAAATCGGGAAACAATTTTGGAGCTAGAGGCACAAAATTTGGCAGAAAGTGTTGTTTGTGTGACCTTCTCTTAATGTTGGCCACGCCCACGCCCCGCCCCTACGAAATATAAAAATTCTATATTTTTTTGCTCAAAATAACAATAATAATTTCCGTGTACTGCGAACGAGTATTACGCAGTCGGTTACGTCCGACTGCAACGTTCTCACTTGTTTACAAATGAACCTCCCTTCCGGCTCGGACCGCCAGGACCTCTGGAGAGCTTCGCCAAGATCCGCGGCATGTTCGAGGTGAGCATCACGTTCGATCACAATGCGAAGGGCGGCGAGAACCGCGACGCCCTCAACACCGATCTCGATCAGCACATTGCCCTGGAGCTGGACCTGCAGTCGCGGCACCTGCGCTGGACCGTCCTCTGCCTGTACTGCGTGCTCTTCCTGCTGATCTGCGTGATCATCCTGCGCTCGATCTACTTTCGCGTCAACTACCTGAGCAGCGTGAACTTTCGCAACGACTACCTCACCCAGGACTTCTACAACTACGAGACCAGCCAGGAGCAGCACTACGGGAACAAGGCGCTGCCCCTCCGCTCCGTCGAGCGTAACACCTACGTTAGGGTATGTCCATTCGGGCTGATCCACTGTGGGCGCGTCTAATGCTAACGTTCGCCTAGCAGCTGGGCTCGGCGCGCCTGCTGCCCGTTGAGCTGCAGTTTATGAGGCGTTCGGCGGTCTTTATGGTAATCACCAGCTTGCAGCTGTTCGCCATTTGCTTTGTGGACTACAGTCTGTTCTGGATGCTGGCGATCATGTCCAAGCATTCGCACAAAACCGCCGAGCTGCAGCGTTAGTGAACTGTGAACTTTGCCCAACTTTGTTGGTTTTCCCCCTTTGCCGATTGTTTTCGTTGCAGCACCCGAATACACGAAGATCATCATCGAGGGCGGCGGCATGATCGGGGACATACTGCGCGGCCTGGTCCAGGCCTTCGAGCCGCTGTCGAAGAACCTGATCGTCGATATCCAGCGGTGCCTGCCGCTGCCGCGACCGCCGAAGTTCCTGCGCTACTGGGAGATCGCGATGCTGTGCATCCTGGCCTGGTGCCTGCTCCTCGGCAAGGCCTACAGCCTCCGGCTGCGCCACAAGATCATGATCGCCATGTACCCGGTGAGCGCCCAGGCGCGCGCCGTCTTCCTGCATCGCTCCCTGCAGTTCAAGCGAGGTAAGGCTCCCCCCCGATGCCCCCCTCTTTGTGTATATATTCTCGATTCTCGCCAGAACGAAAGCCTTTTCATTCTGTTTCTAAGCGAATTTGATGTTTGGTCAAAGTCGGCCAGATCGGACCACTATATCATATAGTTGTCGTCAAAATTATTGCCCATTTTGAAAACTACGCGCTCTCTTGTGTTTCTAATCAGTGGCGTAGGCAGGGTTTTTTTTTTGGGGGGGTTTTATCTTGAAGTTTGTAAAAACAAAGCGGGCAACGAAAGGAATTTTACAGTAGTTTCTAAAAAATGTTCATGTATTATTATTGTAAGAAATTATTATCAGCTTATTAAAAAAAAAAAAAACTATTTATTTTGAAAAGCCCAAAAAAAAAAGAAGTTCTGCCTACGCCATTGCTTTCAACATATAGGACTAAGTACTTAGGAGTATAATATCGCATAGTTTTACCAGGAACTTTTGGTCTGTTGGCAAAGGAAATCCAAAACTAACTGTTCTTTTTTTTATACCCCGAACCTATTGAAATTGGGTAAAAATTTGTGGGCATCCCGAGCGACTGAAGTATATATATTCCTGATCAGTAGGCCTAGCTGAGATGATTTAGCCATTTCCATATGTCCGTCTTTTTGAGAGAATATTCGATAAAATTATCAATTATCAATCGATTTTTAGGCTTGATTTTTTTTAGCATACATCGGAGATCAAATTTGTTGTAGTATCTTCTCGTGTGGCAATCTGATATATCCCTTTTCAGGCCATTTTTTGAGCCTGAAAATCTAGTCTTAAAATGATTCAAGAATTTATTTAAGTGGGTTCAGGGCACGCTATATGATGTTGATCCTCGCCTCCCCTCCCCAACGCAGATGTATTCATAAAGGCGGCCAGACGGCGGGCGTGCTCCCTGAATAACTACTACTACCCCAATTGGATATCCGACGCGTTGGTCTGTCTGCGTGCGGTTTTGTTCGAGTAGGTACAATTGGCATTACTTAGTCGACCACTAATGGTAAGGACTCGTGCCGCGCTAGGGTATCCGGCGGCTGCTTGGGCACCTACAAGGGCAGCTACTGCGTCATCTGCAGCTCCAAGCTGACCAAGTACGGCTAGTCTGCATTCCCACTCACCCCGATCTCGCTCAGTTCCCGGATCTTTTCAGAAAGGACTTCATCGTCTGCGACACGGCCGGCTGCAGGGGCATCTACTGTCAGTCCTGCTTCCTGGAGTCCAACTGTTACTGCATCCTGTGCACGCGCCAGATGAAGTACGGCGATGCCAGCGACATAACCGACATTGAGTAAGTCTGCCCTCTGGGCTGAGCGAGATATATTGTCTATATATTTGTGCTTGCAGCGATTCGTCGGATGATCCCGAGAGCACTCCGTTCCGCCAGGACGAGGTCATCTGCTACGTGAGCAACGTTGAGCGTCGTGATCGCAGCAAGGTTTCCTAGGCACACTGCTGCGTACAGTGAACGCTTCCTTGAGCGAACGCCTGCCCGGCTTGCCGTTGTCAAATTTTCCACAACTTTTTGCCAGTGTTCAATAAAAATGCGTGTTTAAAAAATGTTTGATTTTCGTTTCGAATTTACAAGCCCAAAGGTTTTTGTACCATTTTTGAATAGATGTAAAATCATATAAAAAAAAACAGAACTTAATATTTACTCTCATATCTGCAATATCTGATTAGAATTTTGTAACTTCTTCGTTTCTGGCTCTGATTAAAATGGCTCTCAAATAAAAAAAAACTTTTTCCGCCCATTTTGACCTCAGTGCACAATTGTTGTCTAACATTTGTAATAAATAAATTAAAATATTAATTAAAAGTGGCATCATTTGAAAGGTAATTAATAATTGTTTTTAAAAATATACATTTAATTGAATACGAAAACTGCATTTATTTCTTACTCTGCATAATCGCCGAACAAAGTATTTTTTATTCATAATATTCCATCTGAAAACAAATCTCTTATCAAAATTTGAAACTTTGCTATATTTATTTATTTATTTAATAGGTTGACAAAGCGAGTGTATAAGATACAAAGAATTATATATAAATATGAAGGGTTAAGTGTGATAATAATAATATTAATTAATTATAGTTTAATTAAATATATCACAGTCATGGCTAGATGATGGTTGGTCGAAAGGAACAAGTTTTTAGTTAAATGTTAGCCAAAGGTTTCTATAAATAAATTCCTATATAAATTTGACTATAGTCTAAAAAAAAACACAAAATAAAAATGACATAATAATAATAATAATAAAATATTAATAATAATAATAATAATAATAATAATAATAATTATAATAATAATAATAGTAATAATAATTATAATAATAATAGTAATAATAATAATAATATTAATAATAATAATAATAAAATTAGCAACAATAACGACAAGACTTGCAACCAGAGTTCTCCGCAACCCGAGTTCCATTTCTTTTCGCCTTTCTCTCAGCTCCCCAAGTTGGGCATGAGAATCCCAGCAATTCTGATGAATCGCAGCTTTTATTGGCAAAATGACATTGCGTCTGCCTCATCAGCCGCCGATTCGCGGCTCGGGAGCCCGTTCTGGTTGACTTTGTCATGGCCATAACAGCTACTGGAAGCTCGTTTGTCTCCTTGTCAGCTCCACGACGACGACGATGACCATCTTTTGTCGCCGGCCATTGGGCTATAACACTTTGTTTTCAATTTGTGCCCCCCCCCCTTCCGCTCCCCCCCCCCCCTTGTCTGACTGGGGTCTTGCGGCATTGTGGGCATTGCTTGGCGCACATGTGGCCTACAATTAAATGTTCATTAAATGCGACAACCACGACAAGCCTGAGATTGTTTCTCAACAATTAATGCGACGACGACGGAGCATTTAGCTGGACAAGGATTGCTTTTTAGCTGCTGATGATGACATCCAGCTCCCTCGATTCCGGCCCGGAATGTGCTGTGTAATTTACAGCCATATTTGATGGTGGTCTCGCTCTCTCGAGCCCAAACCAAACCAAAAAAAAAAAAGAAACAAAAAAGAAAAAAACCCTCCAGCCTCTACTTTATTTATGTGTGCCACAAATTTTGACATTTATTTGTGGTACTCGAGGTGGCCGAAGAACGGTAACAAGCGCTAAGTTAGATACCTGGCCGGATCGCGTCGGACTCGGCGAAGCGTTTGATCGGGGCCCCTTTTGGCCCTTTTCATCTCGACTGCTATTCTTAAACATTTTTATGGCTGTTTAATAAATTCCCGTGCTTCTTTCATCTGTGTATGCTAATGTGTACACAAGTGTTTATTTGTTATTTAACACCCGCTGCTTGGCCCTTGGCCGGGCAACCAACCACACAGTGACCACCATCGTTGACATTTAAACCACACACACACACACACTCGAGGGTCAGCTCAGCAGACGCGTATTTGCCCAAGTGCCTATTCGTCTGGGTCCCCGGTCCGGCGGGGTCTTGGATTACCTGTTGGCATACGGAAATTCGATCTGTTGCCGCGGAACTGATCAACCAGCAACTGATCCACTTCCAAAGCGCTTTTGTACTCCTTCACGAAGGGAAAAGTAAAGCATATTGGGTTTGCACAAAGTCCGTCTGTCCGTCTGTCCGCCTGTCCGCGTGTCCGCATGAATGTCAGTTTGATTGTTGATTGTTACTCGAGTATATCCGCGTCAGATAAAGTGTACATATTTTTTTGTTAGGTCCACTGGGGGCGTGGCAAATCGCTAAAAGCTATATATCTTCCTTGGTTTTAAAGCTAGATTTTCTGTATACAAAAGTCGTTTCCAAAAAAAAGTTATTTCCAAAACAAACAATAATTAAGTCGAGTCGAGTCGAACGAGTATGGCGCAGTCGGTTACACCCGACAGCAACGTTCTTTCTTGATTTTTTTTATGTTTCAGGGTTGTAGCGGCAAATTTACAGAGGCTTCCACAGTTTTGAGCTTTGTGCCTAGTGTCATTGAACCCCACACCTTGAACCCGAAGCTCAGTATTAAGGAGGTTCCTTATCTTCTTGCCAGAATACCCCTCTTGTTGGGCTGGTTGGAAGGGGTATAATTAAATTAAATTAAATTAGTAAATAAAACAGGCGGAGGACCCGAGTCTAAAGCGAAATCTGGAGCTGAAGCTAGTTCTCAATCTGGAAAAAAATCTAAATGAACTTCTCTTACTTTTTTTTTTAAATTTAAATTTACTGTCCTACCGATCACATTTTAGATGAATCAATCACCTGGTTGGGTTCCTATCCTAGTAAAACCTCTTGCTCTTACTTCTAATCTGCCATCAATTATTCATTTATTTATAATGCCGAACGATACGTATACTTTGTATAACACAGTTTATAGCACGATCCTTATCCATTCATGGACTTCTTGTTGGGATAGCCGAAGAATCCGATGCTCTTGAGCTCGATAAACAATTCCTGATCGTTGCCAATTGCCCTGTAAATGGCCTTCTCCAGTTCATCGTACTGGAAGTGGGGCGAGAAGGGCATATCGTTGATGGCCTCGAACAGGGTATTGCCGCGTTCGTTGCCCACCACCAAGACGGTGCCGCTGTTGGAGAATCTGCGCGAGAAAGATAAGCGAAATAGGTCGGCATTCAGTTTGCCAATTACAGGGTATTAGCCCGCCAGCCAAACGTACTGGGCAATTGTGTTGTAGGAGGAGTCCGTCTCATGCTTGCCCATGGGCTTCAGAATGTTGCGGCGCAGATCCCAAATGCTGCAAGTGTCCCGATTAACGGCCACAATAATTGTCGAGTGGATGGGACTCCACTTGGCCCAGTGGATGGGCTGGAAGTCGTCCAGCAGCTCGATCAGCGGACGCGTAATGCCATCCACCCAGATGCGCACGTACCTGGGAAAGGCGGAAGCGAGTAAAAAGTCGGGTGTAACCGACTGCGCCATGCTCGTTCACAGTCTAATTGGAGCTCAATTAATGTTGGTTTTCTGGGCAGAATATTAATTTTTGTAATTGGCTCTATATTAAATAGAATTAGATGGACGATTGGCCAGAAGAGATCATCAGTAATCTGTCTGAATTTGTCTATATATTAAATAGAATTAGAAAAATTGTGGAAGATTTGCCAGAAGAGCTCATCAGCCTGATGTGTCTAGCTTTAAAACTGAGGGAGATAAATGTATCTAAAGGACTTGCCACGCCCCTAGTGGGCGTAGCCAAAAAATCTGAGCACTGTTCTAAGTTTAAGCTGCCTAGCGGCGATAAAAACTGCGTTCATACGGACAGACGGACAGCCGGACAGACGGACAGGCGGACAAACGGACAGACGGACAAACCCAATCTGCTCTTTTCACTTTGCGAACGAGTGTCAGCGAAGATATTGAAGGAGCTGGCCCTACCAGTCGTTGCCGCAGGTGAGGAACAGCTTGGGCGACCACGGCGAGAACTCCATGACGTTGACGCCGCCGTCGTGGCACTTGAGCACCTCGAGATACTGATGCTGGTAGTTGATGGAGCACTTGTGGATGCAGCCCTCGTCGGTGAGTATGTAGTAGATGTCCTTGTGCACGGGGTGCGTGGTTATGTAGAGGCCCTGCGGGTGCCTGTTGGCGGCGACCGTCAGGGTCGGCGAGATCGGCACATGGATGCCCTCCGGATGGCCCTCGATGCGCTCGAGCGTCATCTGGGTGAAGCCGAGCAGATAGGGGCTCTTGTCGATCCGAAAGCGCGTCACGGACCCGTCCTGCGACAGGCTGAGAAACGGATCGATCTCGCCGGCGTCGTCGTCGCCCACCTGCTTCAGCCAGCGTATGGCCACCACCGGCGAACAGCCCGGCGAGGTGCTCCGCTGCGAGACGGCGATCGGCATGTTGCTAATGTCGGCGACGTCGCGCACCTCGACGCTGCCGTCGTACATCCCGATCGCGATCAGCGACGGCAGATACGGCGAGAAGCAGACGGCCGTCACCGGTCGATCGTAGTAGTAGGCGCGCTCCGGTTCGCCGGGGTTCTTGATGCTCCACACGTAGACGTCGCCCGTGGAGGGGACGTGCTGCGAGGAGAACGAGAACAGGCCGTAACCGATGGCGACGATGTCGCTGTTGCTGGTGCAGAAGCTGATGTCGCTGACCGCCTTGCGCTCGTCCAGGCTGAGCGCCGGTATCAGCCGGAACAGTACCTTCATCGTGTACTTGTACTGCACCTCCGTCGAGCAGCGATCGCCCTGCTTGAAGTTGCGGAACCGCTGCATGCCCGCCTTGTACATGTTGCTGGACAGCGTCCGGCCGACGAACAGTGCGGCGTTCTTGAACGCCGGACTCCTGAACAGCTCCTGGGCCATCGAGTGCGTCTTGCTGCGCTCCCTGCTCTCCTCCTCGCTGAAGGTCGCGCGCGCTGCCTCATCGGTCTGCGTGTTCGCCTCGGCGCCCGGCTGCGCCACGCTGTGCGCCGGCTGCGTTTTCGTCTGCTTCTCGACGACACCCTCGAGGGTGTCGTACATCTCAAAGTTGGACACGTAGGAGCCAACCGTCGCGTAGTCCACGAAAATGGTGTTCACCGCCCGGCTGTTGGTCAGCACCAGGTTCGTCTGGGCATCGTTGTCGGACCGTCGCCGCACCTTGCCCTTGCCAACGGTCAGATAATCGTAGAGGCGATTGTCCGCCTCGACGGCGTCGCCCTGGGTGGTGCCCTTGGCCACCGTGGTGCTGATCTGGCTGTGCAGCTCGTAGAAGTCGGACTTCTGCAGCGTGATCTTGATGAACGACTTCTTGTACGGCACGGGAATGTGCATCTCTTCTTGCTTCTCCACTGTGACCGGATCGAATGTGATTGTCTCGTAAATAATCTGCAAGGGGCGTGATCAGTGAGCTAGACACTTACACCAGTGGGTTGGATCGCCCCGAAAGAACAAAAACGAGAGGCAAAAGTCGTGGAATCCCAGACTAGTCAATCGTATGCACAAACCAAAGCGCAAGTCTGTAGTGTTAGAATTGCATTTTTCGGTTTTTTGGGGCGAGTGGGGGAAGGTATCCAAAAAAAAAATATGCCTAGTCTGCGTTGGCTTAGCGTGAACAAAATTTGGTGGCTCTAACTTCTATACTCTCCGAGATATGCCATGAAAACCAAGTCTTAAAATCGATTTTTATCGATAATAAGGAAACGGGGCAAGATATCAAAAAAAAAGAATGGGTTAGAAGAATCTATAGTCGAAAAGATTAGGTCTGTAGCCTTTGCAGCTAGCGAGATCGCTGCGTTGATACAGATGGACGGACAGACGGACAGACGGACATGGCGAAATCAACTGAAATCAAATCAAATTATTCTCCTGGTCAAGAATATATATACTTTATGGGGTCGGAGCTGCCTCCATCTGCGTGTAGCATACACTTGAAGAAAATCATTGTACGCACTTTGCAGCTAGCGAGATCGCTGCGTTGATACAGATGGACGGACAGACGGACAGACGGACATGGCGAAACCAACTGAAATCAAATCAAATTGTTCTCCTGGTCAAGAATATATATACTTTATGGGGTCGGAGATGCCTCCATCTGCCTGTTGCATGCACTTGAAGAAAATCATTGTACGCACTTTGCCCATTTTCGTTGGGTCCAGGGTATCTGACTTACGCCGTTTATGAGCTCCTCCATCGACTGCTTGTTGCCGCCGACTCCGCCGCGCATGCTGGACCGAGTACGGGAACGCACCGAGCTGGCTCTGGAGTGCAGCAGGGGAATGTTGACCATTTCATTCTTGAGATGCATGTTGAATTTCAGGAACTGTTCTGTTTCCACCGTTTCAGGGATAAAATTGGGCGTCATGTCGACCTCCTCACCGTCAATCGTCTCCACTACCTGGCAGATTGGGGATCCGTTGAGTCGGGCATCGAGATTCTCGCCTCGTCCACACTCACCTTGAACTGCTGGCGATACTCGATTTCTGCATTGATGTCCACAGCATAGGAGTGGAGTTCGCGCGGCTTCTTCTTCACAACTGGTTCTTCGGGCACACTCTGGGCGACCATCACGGATTTCTTGGACGACGACTTGCGGTCGCCTTCGGAGTCTTTCTTCAGGCTCGAAACTGTGTCCATCTTTAGAGTTGTTTTCGTTTGTTGTCTTTTAATCGGTCAGAGTCTGTAAAGTCGTTTTGAAACTAATCGAAGTTTTCTTCAAAGCTGATGTATAAATATCGCTCGAGACTTGTATTTTAAATCATCATACGGGCAAACTTGATCTAAGCCACTTTGAAGTTCGAATCAAAGCCTCGTTTTTGGGCTCGATTTGCGAACCTGGTTTCTTACATTTTGTCTACAGACACCATTTGGGCTTGGAACCTGTCGATGTATACAATTTTTCCATCTAAACTAAACCAACGACAGCTTTGTTGCATTTTAGTGCCTAGCGAGGTGTGCCCAAGACAAACCAGCCAATATTGAAGGGTATCTGCGTACCTAGGATTAGGTAATAGGTGCAGTAAATATCAATGTACCTTTGGGCATATAGTTTAAGTGCAGAATTAATCTAGAGGACGAATCGTGGCCAAAATGACATCAAACGTGCAAATCGGTTCACTTTTGACCAAGTTATGGGAGCTTAAAATATGGGAGCTATGAATCTGGGAGGCTTACTTGTCAAAATTTTGGTCACTTTTTATATGATTTTTGACCAAAAATTTGACCCCCTCAGAATCACTTTTAATGTTGTTTTTTACACTAATTGTGGCAATCACAATGGATTAAAAATATAAATTCGAAATTCTGAATCAAAAAAAATTTTTTTTTTTCAAAATAAGTAAGGGGGGAGTACATGCTTTTTTATGGAAAAAATTCAAAAAATTATTTTTTTATAAAATGCATTTATTTTAAACACAGAATTAATCTGGAGGTCAAAGCATCTCCAAAATGCCATCGAACGTTAAAATCGGTTAAGTTTTGATCAAGTTATGGGCAGTTGAAATATGGGAGCTATGGATTCGAGAGACTTACTTGTCAAAATTTTTCTCCATTTTTGCATGATTTTTGACCGAAAATTTTACCCCCTCAGAATCACTTTTAATGTTGTTTTTTATATTAATTGTGGCAATCACAATCGGTTAAAAATGTTTATTCGAAATTCTAAATTTTGAAAAAAAAAATTTTTCGAAAATAAGTAAGGGGGGAGTACATGCTTTTTTATGGAAAAAATTAAAAAAATATTTATTTTCAAAAATGCATATATTTTAAATACAGCATGAATTTAGAAGTCAAACCATCTCCAAAATGCCATAAAACGTTAAAATCGGTTAAGTTTTGTCAAAGTTATGGGCAGTTGAAATATAGGAGACTTGGATCCGAGATGCTTCTTGTCAAAATTTTTCTCAATTTGGACATGATTTTTGGTCAAAAATTTGACCCCCTCAGAATCACTTTTAAGCCAAAGTTACACCCGACTTCTCGTTTAGTTTCGCATGCTAAAATTAAATTGGATTCCCGGTATTCCAGTGTGATTTAAGACCGGAATCTAGGATTTCGACTATCTTATCGAAAAACGAAGCGCCTTCATACCAATCTCAAGTTAATTAGCGCTATGCTTCTAAATTTAAATGAAATTTCGGGGAGCTGGCGCCCAACTCCAGCTCGTTAGTGCGTTTGTTCCGGGTACGGCAGCTGCCGCCGCTTATCACGTGCCGAGTCCTTGCGAATTTCCCCAGCGCCCGACGTTAGATAAAAGCCAGATAAAGTTAACACTTTGCCCGGCTAACAACCACCACAGGCAGCAGCAAAAAGGACGCAGCTCCACGTCGGCGCTCGCAATGCGTTTCAGTTACAGTTGAACTCGCGTGCCGTGCAAGACGTAACCGAAGTCCGGCAGAGCTAAAGCCCGGCGTAAATTCGTTGAGTATTTTTTTTTTTTTCGGCTGGCATTAAAAGTGAATTTGCGTGCGTGTATCTTTGAGATACACGTTGCGGTGTCTGTTTCATCTAATTGATTTGGTGTTAGACATAAGATAAATTGGCCTCGCAATCCAAATACCAATAGCCAAGCAGCTAATTACGAGCATGTCCATTGCACAACAACAGCAGCAGCAACAACAACAACAACACGAAACGGCATTGCCATCAATGGAGTGCCAAAGTGAAAACCGAGTACCAGAAAACTCAATTAGGAATGTTGCAAAAACACAGACCAGGCCCCAGCCGGCGACGTCTGCAGTCGCCGCTCTGGCCAAGCAGCAGCAGACGCAGTACGTCATAAATTCAGCGCCAATGCACGCCAAGGCGACCACCGCGGGGGTCATCACGGGCGGCACGCTCCATCTGCACCGAGTGAAAAGTGCGCAGGTACGTGAAATGTGACGTTAATTGAAAGTTAACCAGCTCACGGGGATGCAGTTTTAGTGCCTGCTCGGCTGCCCGTATACGGCGCCTTGGATATCGGCCATTGGCGAGGTGTGCCCGAGACAAGCCAGCCGATATTGGGGGGTATATGCGTACCTGGGCTTAGCTAATGGGTGCAGCAAGTATTTATATAGATGTGGGGACATAGTTAAAGTGCAGAATGGATCTCGAAGTCAAACCATCTCCAAAATGCCCTCAAACGTTCAAATCGGTTCAGGTTTGACCAAGTTATGGACGCTTGAAATATGGGAGCTATGGATCCGAAAGGATTACTTGTCAAAATTTTTCCCCATTTTTGCATGATTTTTGACCGAAAATTTGACCCCCTCAGAATCACTTTTAATTTTGTTTTTTATACTAATTGTGGCAACCACAATCAATTAAAAATATAAATTCGAAATTCTAAATTTAAAACTTTTTTTTTTTTCGAAAATAAGTAAGAGGGGAGTACATGCTTTTTTTATGGAAAAAATTCCACAAATTTTTTTTTTCTAAAATGCATATATTTTAAATACAGAATTAATGTGGAGGTCAAACTATCTCCAAAATGCCATTAACCATTAAAATCGGTTCAGGTTTGACCAAGTTATGGACGCTTGAAATATGGGAGCTATGGATCCGAAAGGATTACTTGTCAAAATTGTTCTCCATTTTTGCATGATTTTTCACCGAAAATTTGACCCCCTCAGAATCACTTTTAATGTTGTTTTTTATACTAATTGTGGCAACCACAATTGATTAAATATATAAATTCGAAATTCTAAATTTAAAAAAAACACGCTTTTTTTTATGGGAAAAATGAAAAAAAATTTTTTTCAATAATGCATATATTTTAAATACAGAATTAATCTGGAGGTCAAACCATCTCCAAAATGCCATTAACCATTGAAATCGGTTCAGGTTTGACCAAGTTATGGACGCTTGAACGCTTTTTTCGAAAATAAGTAAGGGGGGAGTACATGCTTTTTTTATGGAAAAAATACCAAAAATTTTTTGTTTCTAAAATGCATATATTTTAAATACAGAATTAATCTGGAGGTCAAACCATCTCCAAAATGCCATCAAACGTTCAAATCGGTTCAGTTTTGCCAAAGTTATGGGCGATTTCAGATTTAATAGACGCACGTAAAGTTTTCATCCTTAAATTTGCATGCGAATCCCACGAACCGCCCTCTCCGCGGCGACGACTACAATGCAATTGTGAGCTGGAATACAAAAGCCAAGCACACAATGCCCACAACGGATTACAGATACTATATATGTGCGCGTACTTCCATATAGATACCCGACCACAGGGCAGGGTGCGTAACGTAAATTTGTGAATGTTTTCTTTTTTGCGTTTGCTTTTTGCCGGCAAAAAACGAACAGCGCCGGCTGCCGTCGTTCTGTCTGTCCCGTTCCGTCCCGGCCCGGCCCGGCCCGGCCCTAGGCCAGGTCCCAGCTCAATGGAGTTCCCGCATGCGTGCGGAGCCTGCGCTGGCTTTGGCGAGAGCTCGCCAAGCGGCGTCATAGTCAAGTTATGTAAACATTAGAGGGAGCACGCTGGGTGGGAGGGGGGGTTAGGGGGGGGCACTCTGCCACTGCTGATGACGAAAGCAGAGCCGAAGCGGCGGGCAACAACGACGCAGTTGCCACTGCTGACGGCCTGAGAGGCTTGGCCGATGATGGCCATGGCGGCTGCTGCCGTTTTTCCTGCTGCTGCTGCTTTTCCTGCTGCTGCTGCTGCTGTCAAAGTCACGTCATTCATCAGATGCGCTGTGATGCGAAATGAATTTGTTGACGCCATTCAAAGCGAATTTATTTGGGGGAGGCTGCTGTAGTTTTGTCTGAGAGTGTGTGCGTGTGTGTGTGTGTGTGTGTGTGTGTGTGTGTGTGTGTGTGGGCAGTGCTGCCAATTCGGCTTGTTTCTTGTTAAGTCTTTTCTGCAACTGCAATAGCGGGAAAAATTTAAAAAATAAACAAAAGAAATTTTAGCATTTTTTTTTTTTTAAAGTGAATTATTTAAATTTGGCTGTTTAAAAACAGCAAATAGAAATTCTAGATTTTTTTTTAAACAGTTTTAATGAGAAGGGAATTAATTAAATTTGGCTGCTTAGACGGAAAATTTAAAAAACAGCAAACAGAAATTCTAGCTTCTTTTTTAAAAAGAGTTGTAATGAAAAATGAATTAAATAAATTTGGCTGTTTAGCGGGGAAATTTAAAAGTCAGCAAACGACAGAAATTCTAGATTTAAAAAAAAGAAGAGTTTTAATAAGAAGTGAATTAATTAAATTTGGCTGTTTAGCGGGAATATTTAAAAAACAGCAAACAGAAATTCTAGCTTCTTTTTTTAAAAAGAGTTTTAGTGAAAAATGAATTAATTAAATTTAGCGGGGAAATTTAAAAGTCAGCAAACGACAGAAATTCTAGATTTTCTTTTATCAGCTTTTTTTAATTTTACAAAAAACCAAATCATTATAAAATTTAATAATTGTCCCTAAAAAGATAGATCGTAAATAAAGAAAACTATAATTGAAAGCAAAATCCAAGTTATTTTTCAATACGTACTTATCGATTGATTTTGAAAATTTACTGTGGAAAAGTCTTTAAAAAAGAATATTAATTTATATTTATAATATATATAATTTTTTGAAAATTATAAATAAATAAATTAGCTCGAAATAAATATATATTAAAAAACAATAGAATCTTTTGCTATCATTTTTTGTTGGCTTTTTTGCGAATAAATTGTAGTTGTTTTTGCACAGTTTTCGCCGCTTTCGGCTAGCTGCTCAAAAGTTGGCAACACTGCTGCGTGTCTGCCCGGCTGATTGGGTGGTCTGCTGGCCAACAAATCAAAGCACTGTTGGCTTTAAGTTCGCTGAGGCTAGATTTGCATTTGGCCACTCTTGGACTTCGTGCTGGGCCGAGTTGCACTTGAGTAGCCCGCATAATGTTTTGGCCACTTGGCAAAGTTATGCAAAGTTGTCTCCGCCTGAACTTCCTCGCATTTCTTTGCGCGCCATAAAAAAGAGATTCTCTTTTTATGGTGCTTCCATTTGGTCGGCCTGCGAGTTTTTCCGGGCGCTTTTCGCGCCGTTCTTCACAGCAGCCCCCGGGGCTTTGGTGGTGGTTTCTGCGACTTGTTTATGTTTGCTTTCAATTTTATCCCTGACATCCTTTGCATCCTTTTGTTTGGGCTTTCGATTGCGACTTATTTTTTTTCCTTTTATCTACGTGTAGTTTTGCGTCCTGTGTGCGGGGGTGGGGGCGGGGGGCGTCCTTGCCGGGTGGCGTGTCCTGCCAGCCGACAACCTTGCACTTGTCCGCAATTGAACTTCACTTGGGGTTGATTCGCCCACAGTGCCGGCAACAGAGCCCCCCCCTCCCCCCCCAACGCTGTCCTGCGCTCCCATTCAGCGCTTGCTGAATTTATCTGAGCGCACTCTCTCTCGCCGGCGCTCTCTCTCTCTGTTTATCTCAGCTGCTGCCCCTGCGCTGACTTTGCCCTTTGCCAGCGCTGGTTATCCTTTGCCTTGGCACCGTCTCGTGGGGTTAATCAACCCATCTTCAAGGGACGCTCCGGGCTGTAACTGAAGCTGGCGCGTATCTTCAGTTGCACAAACAATTGAATTTATGAGCTCAACTCGTCTTTGGAGAATGCATAAAGTTAGTTTCCAAGTGGATTTATGGCCTCACTTGTTACACAGAATGTGGCCTTAACTTTGAGGGTCTTGTTGCCTTTGATGTTGCATCGCAACCCGGCGGCATAAAACAATTGTGGGGCATGAACTCTATTCTCGTAACATAATTATCGTTACTATCACAATGGCTTATATTATAATTATATTTTCTATCGCATTTTTATACCTGTTGGGAATATATATTCTTCTTATACAAATATAAAATTCCCCAATTTCCTTTGCTTTCTTTTTTAGCATATGTTGGGATAAAATAAAAGTTAGTGTAGTTCACTTTTTTTTTATTATTATTCTGTTTAATTAAACCTGGTTAGGTTTCTTACGACAACTAGTATTATAATTCCTAATGCCCAATTTGAAACCGCAAACTTTCTCTGCCAATATAAATATATTCGATTAATCCAATCGAGCCTTTAATCTGGATATGAACTTCAGTCTGATGGGCATCGCAATTGTCAAGCAATACATTTGCATTTCCACAGATTTTGATTTATGGGTGGCCCAATGCCAAAAAGAAATCTGAATGCATATTGGGCAAAGTCAAATGGATTTTGTTGTTGTGAACGGTCATTGAGCTTCAAGTGGAAGTCCATGGCAAATAATCCAAAAGCCACTTCAGACTGAAAAATTGCGCTTGGCGAAACATTTCGGGGTCGTAAATTGAAATGCATGTAAGCAGATTTGCCAGTTGGCATCACAGTGGCAGTTGACCAGACCAGCCCCGCCCCCCGCCCTCCGGCCGGCGCTAATGGAAGCCAGCGACGCTCTCAGCGGCCTGGCGCCAACATATTTCGCTGTCGCATTGAAATTATGAGCGCTGGCTGCGAAAATTTGCATAAAGTCAACAAAATAAAAAATATGAAAACGAAAAGCACAGCGGGGAAAAATGTATCTTAGAGAATGCAACGGCGAAAGCAAGTGGAAAGCGTGGACATGAAGAATTTATGTGTACGTGTTGGAAATTCCTTAATTTTAATAGAGGAAAAAGATGTTGTTACCTGGCGGCTTTTCCTATGCCAAGCAATTTTCCTCACGTCATGTGAAACTTCTTGCACAAGTACGCGCCCGAAAAAAAAAACAAAAATAAGAATTAAGAAAGGAAAAACAAAGAAGGAAAAGCAAATAACAGAAATGAATTTGATGTTGATTACGTGTGGCACATTCAAGAATTTTTCATTTCGTTTCGGCGACAACATTTGATTACATAATTTCGGCTGTTGCATGCATTTTAATATGAGTTTGGGAAAAACGTTTTCCCAAGGAAAAGCAGGCGCTGCGCCATTTGAGACAGCTGCCATAAATTGTGTGCGGACTGGGATGGCAGCGGCTACCGCTGGATGCGCTAATCAGCGCTGTCAACCGTTGCCCCGGCGACGCTGCAGATGCAGATACATATGCACGAAAAGATACAGATACATGTGCGCGGATACTTGAGCGCCTGGCAAATTGTTGGGGCCGCCGCCTCTTTGCTGCTCCACAAAAATATCTCACGCATTCTTTCGCCGCTTTTTTCCCCGTCTCTCGTTTAATTAATTTATGCAGTTGCCCCGAGATTTTCCAGTGCAGATTAAAGTCGATGGGGGCATTTAATAAATTGCTGTTAAATTATAAAAGAAGCGACAAAAAAAAGAAGACTGAAAACCCCGCAGATTTATGAGAGAGATCCAAAAAAAAAAAAAAAAAAAAAAAACAAATGCAGATGACACTTGAGAGCAGCGCGCGTTGGCAGAGTTGCCACCTAAATGCGCATTTAATGAACACCGATAAGCATTATTATGCCGACCAAGTTGTCGCTTTTAGCCAAAAAGCAGAAAATGACCAAATTCTTCTAACGCACAGCTGACCCATTAATCCGATAGATGTCAGCTGGCTGGCCTAATGATCGGCTCGGTTCGCGTTTTGGGGGCGCCCACGTTTTGGCCCCGGTTCCCCCCTATTTTGGGCGTCTCATCGAATTTGTAGTTGCGTTTATTTTGGTGCTCGCGTTGACCTTATAAATCAGACAAACCCAAAAGGGAGAGGTGTTCCGGCAGCGGCAGCGACATCAAATTTGTACACAATCAAAAGATTTCTGTGCCTCCAAAAATCCATAAAGTTTGTATTTTTTTATTTTCTTGTTGGGCCAAAAAAAAAAAAAAAAAAAATCTAAACATAAATTTTTGATTTACGCAATGGGCGCGGGCGGGCGCCGTATTGCGTTGATTTATCCCACCAATTTCAACAGCCATCGAGTAATTTTGGTTTTGGACAAATTGGAAAAGGCGGCCACAAAAAAATTGACATGGTTTCTCGTCTTCTGCTTTGAGGGGGGATAGGATAGGATATTATCGATAATCGTGTAAAGTGCATAAAAGTATTTTATTGGCCAATTATCTTACAAATTTCTGTTTATTGTTGTTGCTGGTTTTTATATGGTTTATATGGCTGTGGATTGTTCAAAGAAAAGTTAAATATCATAAGAGCCCCAGCTCTTTAGAAGTGTGTCACATTAGGGCCGTTCGAACATGGGCTTATTCGATAAGCCCATATTTATGGGAAAAATCTAAACGTTGCCTTGTATTATGATCATAAATTGTTGCTTTCAGATGACAGACTAGTTTTCTATTAGCTGCGATTAAATATCTCACTTAGTTGCTATTGCATAACAAATTCCATTCGGACAACGAACATCAAAGCAATCCTACAGAGAAAGAAATCTTATTTAGCAAGCTTATCTATGAGAAATTCCTGAGAAGTATGCGTACAATTATTTAGTCATTGCGAGACAGAAGCTTTAACTTTTTTAGCTGTTCAATCTCAATATTTGCTCAGTTAAAAAATGAGTAAAAATAAATAAATGAAGTAAAACTCAGTTGAAGTGCTGCGCAAATCTTCAGTTTGCTCGCCACTTTATGGATTTATAGCTGCGCTATATAGAGCTTTATTTTGTTTTGTGGAAATTGCCCCGAAATTTACGAGCTGAAAGTAGGGATTGCCCGGCCGATTGCTGATAAAAGTTGGCTCTAATGCTATAGCTATCTAATCTTATCGGAGCTTTCGCATTAACATTTCTGTTTATTCTCTTCGCGTTTCTGTGTGATTATTTTTTATAACGCGACCAGAAACATATAGATCCATATACCAGGTTGTTGTGTTTGCCGTAAGCGTCAGCTGTAGTGATAAGATATAAAGCATATAGTCCACTCCATTTTCAGTTGGACGATAACAATTGGCATTCTTTCAACTCGAATTTTTTGCACTGGCGTTGTGCAATCGGTAAAAATAGCCCCCGAGTGTATAAATAAAAAAAAAAACACGTATCTATCAGATGCCCAGATATTGCGTGTGCTGCTCCAAAAATAAATAAACAAATCAATCATAAAGGCGACGTGACTCCGCGACCCGTAGATACATCAGCGAGGCCATAGATAAAATTCTGTATGCTGATGTGCTGAACAATATGGAACAGCTGATTGATTTATTTACTCGACGCCATTGAGAACTATCTCCGGCTGACGTGTTTCCATCGGCAGCTTTCAGTTCGATTTCAGCATACGCCGCTGCTTGTGAAATGGCACCGTCGTGTCTGCAATAAAAGATATTAACATAACCGATAAGCCCGATAATGTGTAATGCATGAAATCATGCGCTACCTGCGCCCAACTTAGTCATTCCAATTTCCGCCCAAAATTACCTTTGACGTCAATGGGAAACAATGTTTTCCAAATTTGCCATCGATTGCGCCCACTGTACATGCGTAGAACTCTGCCCGAAATTACCAATTCCAATCATTGTGATAGGTCATTGAACCAAACGGGCTTGTAACTCGAAGCGAGTGCAAATTTCGGAACGACTCTTGAAATACTTTAACGATGTTGTTGCCAACCTAACCTCAACTAATGTAAACTAGTCTCGCTTTCAGGTTGGGGTAGGGAACCTCCTTAGATACATTTTTGTAATTCTCAACTGTTCCTTCGGCTTCTGATCGGAGAGCTTTCTGGAATGGAAAGCTCTAAGTTTCCGCTCAATAGATATCACTTATCGACAGACAATTCCCCCACCTATATTAGTGCTGTGCTTATCTACAGATCGACTCAGTCTCACCTTTATAGCTTGGCTGACTCATGGCCAGAGTAATATCCGTTAAAACCAAAACCGTAATCGCATCATCTTCCCCAAAGGCTGTCTATGATGACATGGAACGCTTTCGTTCTTTTACGACGGCAATCAACTCCAAGCAAACGAGGCTGGCCAAGAATGTATCTGCATCTGCGCGTCTCTGTTTATTTTTCACCTAAAACGCAAAAAAAAAAAACAACAAGTAAGATTGTTGCTGTCGGGTGTAGCCGACTGCGCCATGCTCGTTTCGAATTTGAAAGTCTTGAGGCGGGCAGACACGAGTCTAACCCAATATGCTCCGTTCGCATCGCGTCAAGGCAAAGTAGCAAAGAATCACAAACTATGAAAATTCCGAGAAACACTCGACTTGCGGAGAATATCCCTAAATGACAATGGAATGCACCGTAAACACTCAACTGAACGAGCCGGCCATAAAAGCGTTCTTGTCCGCCGTTAGAAGCCGGCTGAGTCGACTCTCGAATTGGGCTCAATTTAGGGGCACTCGCACTCGGAGAGCCTGAAAGTGGCCGGAGGGAATCAGCATACGGTTGCAATGTGTTCGCTTGCCTGGACATTTATTCATTCACGCGGCTTGGTTCATTCATGCGCCGGCCGCGGTCAGTCTGAGTGCATCAATGGAACTGTATGACTAACTGCTGCCAGAATCTGAATCGAGCCGGGGGCCAGACACAGATTCGGTTACAAATCGACGGTCGACTTTGCGTTGCGGTAATTGAAGTCAGCCCGAAGAGCGTTCGCTGCAGGAGGCCGCCAAGCGGCTACTCTGCCGAGAATAAACATTCTTGAGCTACTGTTACGCGCGGCCCGGCAGCGACAACTTCATCAGGCGGGCATAATGCATATATATATATATATACAAAAAAAGTCGGGTATCGAGTGTCGAGTGTTGGGCCTGGCCCAAAATCGCTCGCGCATCGAAAGTTGTTTTTCGTGTCTGCAGCGTACGAGTTACAAATGTGGCAAGTTGGCTCGCTGCTTGCGTCACAGCGTTGAATTCTTGAGAAAGTGTTGCAAGTTGCGACCTCAAGCACTTCAAGTGACAACCACAAACAATGTAGCTGGCCAGATACAGCGAAAGATACAGCTACAGATACGGATACAGATACAGATACAGCTACAGATACGCCGCTCACAACTCACTTCCCCTATTTCACTTGCTTTTCTTTTTGCTGCTCCTTTTCCCGTTGATCAATTGTGCGTTGCCGACACTTTTAACGCGTAATTGCAATCAATGCGCTTTTGTTTCTGGCCGCGTATCTCACGGATACCACTTGACAGCCGACAGCAACAACAGCAACAATCGCGCGCATGCAAAGCGTCGCCTGCGTTGGGGCAGCTGCTGGCGACTGCGCGCCTGCGCATGACTCAGCTCCAACGTGGAGCCCAGCGTGGCGCATCCAGGATGCTCGCAGTGCCTGGGAACAAAGCGAATTGAAAACGAGTCTGTTAACAGATTGTTTTCGCTGCAGATGCGCCGTTCGAGATAATGATAGAACATTCATAAAATGGAGCAGCGGCACTTTCGGCATGCCGCACCTTCGAATACCCTAGCATCGATTTAATTTTTTTTTTTTTAATTTTTTTTAATGATTTTATTTATTTTTATTTATTTATTTTTGTTTCAGATGCCGGGCAAAATTAAAAAGTATTTCATCCAAAATCAGGTTCGATCTTCTTTGACGTTTTTAAATTCAGCCAAAATAATGGCTACGATATTAACTTAAAATGCAGGTGCACTAGATTTGTTTATAAAAGCCTTCTACAACAATATTCACATAGTTCTTATAAATGTTAGTATTATAACCATAAGCTTTAATAAAACACTGCACTTTAAAGGGGTAATAAAGCAATGTAATAAAAAAAATAAAATAAAAAAATTAATTTGATTTCGTATTTATATTTATAATAAAGCAATATAATAAAAAATAAATAAAAAAGCCTTCTGTTTGTTAGTGTATTTGTAAAAATAAATGTATTTTTTTTTAACAAAAATTTGATTTCGTATTTATATGACTATATCATATATTGAATTGGACTACATCTCAAAACCGCCGACTTTACTATATGTCTGACTCTCTAGAAAAATAAAACTTTACTGACTCTGCTGTTGCTACTAATCAAGAATATATATGTATACATATTATGTTATAATTATAGTACCCTCTACAAATTGATAAGATTTTCGCTTCTAATTCGCAATCGGTTCAAGCGTGCGCTGCCAGCGTTTGCCGAGCAAACGCTTCTCCACTGCGAACTCAGCTGAATGCAGAGCGCCAAGTCAGTCGACGAGGAAATAGAGTTGCTCGGCTGATATACGAGGAGCAGGGCAGCGCTTTGGCACCCATCTTGGGGCACTTGAGAATTTCAAACGGCGTACAAAACGGCAAGTCAGCAAATTGAAATTCAATTCGTATTCCAGCGTTCGCTGGGATGCATCGTTGGCAGCGCTATCGAGGCAGACTCCCCCGCACAGCCGACGGGGCCATTACTTATGCTGCCACATATCGATATGGCCGAGGAGGAAGCCTTTTGTGTTGTTCTCGTCGGGGTGTTTGTTTGCTTGGCTTTGGCCCCGGCTTCGGCTTGTATCTCAATTTGCAGTGTGCTCGTAATGAATGGCTGTGCCATGCGATCTGTGGCATCGGGAAGGAGTTGCCGAGTTGTGGCCCATGCCACATGTGGGTGCGCAACTGCAACTGCAGCCGATCTCATGAATTATGCAAACACGAGCAAAATGCTGCCTTTTCGTTGTCTCTCTCTCTCTCTCTCTGTGGAAACAAACAAATTGTTTGTTATTATCGCTGGGTGGCAACTGCCAGCAGACCGCTCCGGATTAGGAGCCAGCCTCAGATTAGAACGCGAGGCGGCAAATTGTCAAAGGCGCCGCAGCTGCCAACGATTTGCTTAGGCCCCACGCCCATCATCTATTTACCCAGCCCAGATGCCATATTGCCCGCCAGTTTGCGCTCTCCTTTATTTTTAGGCCCTGCACAATGTGTGAAATCGCCAGACATCGACAGACGTCGCGGCAAATCTCCGGCGGAGTCTTGAAGTCGCCGTCATCGAGCATCGGATTTGGGACTGCCGTTGATGAAGTCGTTCTGTGGAACGGCAAAGACCATTAATAACATTTCTAAATGGCCTGGACAGGGCAATTAACCCATTGCGTTGGAGCACACTCGGAACGAGGTGGGGGCTTGAAAGGGAGACACGGCTAGAGTTCGAATGGAAGGTGCTGTGAATGAGATATTCGAGGAGTTGTCTGAGATATTGAATAAAGGAACGAGAGGGTAAGAGAGTGGCAGGAAGATAGAGAAGATGATGAGAGGGGGACAGAAGGAGGGAGTAAGAGAGAGAGAGAGAGAGATAAGAATTGAGTAAGAGATAAAATATTATTATCTGCCGTTAAATCAGATAGTTACATCAGCTTACATATAGATGATTAGCTCTCTTATTCCCCCAACTCAACCGGACCTAACCCAATCTGCTTGGAATGCCTTTGAATGCCAAATGAATACCCAAGTATATAGGTTAAATAAAATGCACAAAATGTTGCTGATGTTTTTGTATTGCTTTGAAGTTATTTCCATATATTCAGCTTTAACTTGCGGACTAGGGGGGGCCGCTGGGGGGGCACTGCATGCTGCACAAATGTTCAGAACGTGCCGCTCTCGAAAACAATGCAGAATCAGAGCAGCATAATCAACAATGGTATTTTGTGTGCTCGCCCAATAAAAGCCACCAATCTCATCCCAGGCAGCCTCGAATGTCGGCGGGCAAAGAACAGAGATTGGAAGTGAGGCATTTCGTGGAATCTATTAACCGCGGCCAGTGCTCCGCGGGGGGAGGGGGCGAGACCCGTGCCAGCCCAATTAGAGGAACAGGCTGCACTTCGTCGCGTGATAAGCCACAGCCGCGGCAATCAGTAAAAGTTATGTGGCAATAGCCGAAAAGTGCGCGTACTTCATGTTGTGCCATAAATTCATCAATTATCTGGGGACCGGCAGCTGCCACACAATAGACGCGCCCAGTTGCTGCTGGGGAAAGTGGAAAAAGGATCGTCTCTGGGCGCAATTAAGATGTGCATCTTAATGAAAGTCTGCTGCGGGCCGGGGCTGATAAGGAGTGGAGCGGGCGACACTCCTTGGCCAATACCTGCGGGAGCTGCGGCTCAAATGTTGAGTGCATTTTTCGTAGTGACCTACAACCCTGCGGATGGGCCGGGCTTCGAACGAACCGGTACGGATTTCTGGGGTTCTTGTGGTTCCTGCAATAAATATTTGGCAAATTTCTATTACATTTTGGCTGGAAGCGCAAACAAAATGGGTTAAGTTTTGTCAAATAACAATATAAATATTGAAAGAACAATCAGGAGACCAAAACCTGGAAAAAAGAAACATTTTTGGTAATAATTACAAAATGAAATTTGGCCAAAAATTATGTTTCCAGACTGAAATGCAGAATTAATCTAGGCATAAAATCAAGAACAACAAATAATTTCTGATCAAAATCAGTACAATTTGTTTGGATCGAGGAGATCGAACCGAACCTAAACCGTGAACCGAACCAGCAGCAATTTCTTTTCGATTTGCAGCAGAAACCTAATCCCGGTCAAGTTTTGAAAACAATTTTGACAGCTGGCCAACAATCGATGGGCCTTCAATAGGAAAGCTGTTGAATAGAGGGCTGAATAGAGACCTCGTTAGACGGCGCCCAGGGGAGAGTTTCACTTTGCGGGCGGTTCGGTTCGGTTCGGGGCATGTGGGATGTGGGATGCCACTGGAATCCGAGGGTTGTCCGACGACACAAGTGTGCAATAAAAAGTCGTTCTTCGGCGTTTCGTGTCAAGCAAATTGCTCAATTAAGAGGCGACAAATATTTGCTGCCAACACTGATTGCGATATTGAGAAATGGGCATTTTGGTGTGGGGGGTGGGGGGCTGTTTGGCAATCGTTTTTATACCTGCGTCAGGCAGGTGCCATAATTCCCTAGAGAAAGAGGCTGAGAGCGGGGCGGGGAGTGCGAGAATAAACAAGCAAATGTTTTAGATAAAAGATACGACGCCTACGAATCGTGTGTTGGGCAAGCAACGTGCTGTCAGAAGATATTTCAGTAATTTTTTAGATGCCCGGAGATGGCAATATTTACGATGCTTGCTCGCATTTGCATATATTATTTATGCAGCTTCCAAATTGCAAACAACAACAACAACAACAACAAGGGGGCCCCCGTGCTATTAGCATATTTAAAAGGCCCGAATTGCGGCAAATAATAGAGTCATATAGAGTAGGCGGCAGCCCCCACAGCTTTAAGCGAGCAAGACAACAACGGCTGCTGGAATTCGAGTCCAGTTTGAAGTAGCCCAAAAAAAAAAAAAAAACAGGAAAACTCAACTCTAACAAGGCAATTAGAGTTTTCCACCCCCTCGGCAAACTAATAACTAGGCTGACCCTTGCCTCGAAACGAAAATTGCCGACTAATTCCCTGGAATGCGGGCGTAGGGCTGCAAATGGAAACCGAGGAGAGGCATTTAATTGTTCGTTGAAAATGGAAATGCTGCACGAAATGAAAACAAATGGCATGGAAAACTGGACATGGACCCAACGAGATGTATTTGTATGTATATACATATATATAAATAGATGCCCAAGCGTGACAGCGACAAAGACAGACGGCATCAGGCAGAGGACGAGCACATGCTGTTTTTGTTGCCAAACAGACAATGGCCTAATGATAATGGCCGTAAGCCAGGATAGTGCACATACCACGGCAGACAGAGATAGACGCAGTTTTCTGCGTGCAATTGGACTTGGCAGGAAGCTAAGCAATACTTTTAATATTAAATATTTCCAAATTTCTAAAAATTTCAATAGATTAAATTTTTGTATGCCATGCAAGAATTTTATGACAAAAATGTACGTCTCCTGCCGAATAAGAAAATGCTAAGAAAAATCGAATCGATTTTTGAAAAATGTTGGAAGCGGCGATTATTTCTTAGTTAATATTATTTTTAATTTTTGTATGGTATTTTCGAATTTATTTACGAAATCTGTCTAGCTTTAGCTCTTATAATCAGCAAATTATGTTAAAAAAAACAAGATTGGTAATCGATAATTATCGATTTTTGAAAAATATTTGGGAAAAGGCAATTATTTGTTAGCCAATAATTATCTGAGATTGCGCGCAAATTTTTTTTTTACAAATTCGCTTTATCTAGCTTTCAATTTAACGAGATATATTTAAAAATATATATATATTTTTTTGGAAAATGTTATCAAAAATTAAAAGCATAATTGATATTTTATATAAATATATGGAGTTGGAGATGCCTTCTATTGTTCGCAACCAAAACTCGCAGATCTGCAATATGCCCTGCTCTAACCTATACCCCATCGATACAGGGTATAATAAAGAGCAACCATTTGAATTGTCATAAAAAGAGACACCGAAACCTGGTTATGAAATCTTAACCAGAGCACGACCCACGCAACGGAAATGACTTGGTTAAAATGCGCTGGGTTTAACGACAGCGATAAGAACTCGAGAGAGGTGGCCAATAAAACTAATTGATAGAAAGCCAGCTCGAGGAAAACAATCCCCGGTTGTCACCTCTGCGACTTCTTTGACTGCTCCCAATCAAATCCAATCAAATCAAATCAAATTAAATCAAATCCAACCAAAGGCGACAATAAAACTCAGCGAGTGTCAGCGCGAATGAGAATGAGTGCGGGTCCGGTTCGTTCAGAACTCGTTCGACCCTATCCTAACTCTGATTGCTGTTCTTCTCGCCTCTGTCAGCTGTGAGTGACGTGGGCGTGGCACTTGGCATGCAAATCATGTCAAATGTCGCAGATGCAGCTGCGGCCGCACTCCGCTCCTCCGTCCGTCCGTCCGTCCGTCCGTCCCTCCGTCCGTTCGGGTTCTGGTTTTGGTTCTGCTTCTGAATGACAACTTCCTTTTGTTGCTGGCACTCGCGGAACGAGTTGTTGCTGCCTGACCTTCGGCATCGCCTTGTCGAGAATACCCTTTCGTAAGCGCACTCCCTAGGGGAGGGGGGAGGGAGGGGGGGGCGGGCGGAACCATTGTCATGGCTTACGTACATGGCACAGGCGACAAAACTTCACGCCCCCTGCACGCGGCACGAGTTGAGGAGCACACGAATTGAATTGTTCCTCTCGATTTGTTTGGACAGCTGCAGCTGCTACTGTAACCCCTTCCCCTTCCCCCGCCCCCCTCCCCACGCCCCTGCCACCGTCTTTGTTTTGGGTAATGCGAGCTTTCTTGTATCATCTTTGTTCTATCTAATGTTTGGCTATAGCTCATAAACTGTCTGCATTCGATATGTCTCGAGACAAATATGAAGGGTATTCACTTACAATAGATATGCGGCCGAGTGAAATTTAATGGGTCCCTAGCTCAAATAACCAAATATTTGAGATACCCAGCATAAAGGGCACACTGCATATGACGGGGCACTGAACCACCGGCGACGTCAGTGATAAAAGGTTTGAAGTTACTGTCAAATAGATCATAGTTACCAATATTCCACTTAAATGCTCTAATTTGCTTTGGATAAGGGAATTGAACTCTGCGAAATGCGCCCTCCAAAAGGTAGCAAATGCATCTACTCCCTTTTTTAACAACCAATAACCGCCTTTGGAATAGTACTAAAAGTACGAGCAGCGCCGAGTGTGGCTCGCAAGCATTCGGCTCGCACACACGAACCGACCGCTAGCCGAACGCTGGCCGAAGTGAAGACGCAGAGAGCGCGCGAGAGAGCGCAAGCGTCGGACACGAAAAAAAAAAGAGATACTTATGCGATGCTTGTATACCCTTTGCAAATTCATGTGTGTGTGAATTGTGTGAATGTTGTGTGAATATCATACTAATTTGCGATTGTAGTGAATATAATTTAAATTTAAGTGATTTATAGACAAGTATTTACTTAAATAGAATTTTTTTTAAATAAAAAATACTTATGTATTTTTGGGGATCTGCTTAGATTATCCTATATAGTATATACAAGTAAATAGATTAAGAATTTTTTGGTATTTCTGCTGTGGCTTGTGCAGCACATACTTGTCTCTCCTTGAAAACAAACAAACCGCTTTAAGAAATCATAGTAGCCTGCTGGGCACATAAAACCAACATTGTTGGTGGTGAACACCAACCGGCTGAACGCACGATTGAGGTGGCTTCAGCTAGATCTCGCACTCGTGGTCGGACTGCAGCCCGCATTCGCGTTCAGTATCTTCTGCTGCTTGCTGTGGTGCGGTATTTGACGAGCGCAAAGCGCAGAGCCGAAAAGTCTGTCGTGTTCAGTTCGTAGTCGATTTTCTTGCGGGCGATTAGAAACGCTATTGAGTCGCGGCGATAAGAAAGCAGCGATAAAAATCGCTTTTAATTCGGCAAATATGTTGGCCACATAAAACGACGTTGTTGTTGTTGCTGTTGTTGCTGTAGGCGCGCTTGTAGTTGGGGCATCTTTTGTTTAAGCTTCACGAATTGTTTTTTTTTTTGTTTGTTTTTTGCCGCGATTCGTTTGGCGAATTTGGTGGCCCCCGGGCAAAACTTGAATTTTTTAAGCTGATTCCGCAAAAAAAAGCGAACAAGCAAAACCAAACCCAAAAAAAGAAAAAAAAGAAATCAAACAAAACAAAAAAGTCAAAATAATAAAAAAGCCAAAAACATATGCTGATGCGAGCATTGTGCTGAGATAGAGTGCCGTGAACGAGCCAACTCGAGATACTTTATCTATATTGTCCTGGATTAAATATATTTGGGTATCTCGAACCGCTCCCCACCAGCGTCAACGATCATGTGCTGAGCCCAGGGAGCTGTCCCGCCGAACTAATCCCGAGACCATCGATCGATCAGGCCAAGCGAAACAAATCAAAATGCTGGACAAGTCGGGCGCCATTTCGATGTCCGGCTCCTGCTGCAGCTCCAACGCGACCAACGCGGACCTGGACTACGATGTGCCCGTGTCGCGGCGCATTCACATTAAATCGGTTAGTAGCCAATAGCCCATAAACTATCTGACTTTATGCCCGCCTATCGGCGATGCATTGGCGCCGATTAAGCCATTGACAACTCATTACCAGCGCAACTGTCTAGGATCGGGCCGTGGCCATAATGGTCATTCCCGATTCGTATCGTGGTCGCATCTCTCTGCCGCCAAGTTGTTGTTGTTGTTGTTGTTGTTGTGACAGCCGTGTTCAACTGCAGTTCGTGTCTGCGCTGGCTCAGGAAATTGTAACGGATCTCTTGGCTATCTCAAAAACACTCGAATCGGACGCGTTGCGGGCCAGGCAGCTGCCACTTGCCACTTGCCACTTGCCACTTGCTTGGCTGCCACTTGGCATCAGCAAAGTTTCCGCAATTTTGCATTGGTTATCACCTCGACCGACCGTTTGATGTGCCAGTTATATTTATTGCCCAGGTGCGATATCACAGCGCCGTGTGATAACTCAAACCAGCTGCTAGGCATTTCTTCAAAACAACAATATTTCCACATTTAACACCTCAAAACAATGAGTTCATCGATACATCTATGTGGTTCACAGTTATCTGCCAGCAGGCCAAGGTGATAAGATAGCGTGTCTTAAGAATTTCTAGTACGGAAGCTTGGGTCAAATGAAGAGCAGGCGAAATATTCTCGAATAATAATGAAAGTAATATTCATACAAACTAGAGTTAACAATAGTGATACACAACAATTTATTGGCTAATCGTTGTTCAAAATTGTTGCAAACAAATAAAAGAAAATAAATATAATATCGAAGAAAAATCAATTCCTTGTTAAGGATTTGGAATTTTTAGATATTTGCCATTTTTATTTGGTTTGGCTATTTTTGTGTTCGCCGCAGACCTTAGCAGCCAGTTCTATTTAAAAAGTTATCTTGATCGTTTGTATATATATTCTATATAAGTATTAATAATAAGCTTTTTGTGACAAATTATTTGCACTCAAGGAATATAATTTTATTCAGTCATTCATTATTCACTTTTTTTGTTAAGCCTAACCCCTTGCTTTGTGTAGTATTTTAAACTTTTATTATTATAATATTTTTTATAATTTTATATATGAATATATTCAGTTCCAGGTACTGTTTAATACTAATCAATTCTGTTTAAACAGCTATCTTGAGCGTTTATATTTATATTCCATATAAATAATATTAAAAAGCTTAGTTTTGGATGCTATTTGAATATATTATGACTATTCATTTTGTTTTGAGGGCTAATCCATTGTACTGCCTCTGTTATTATATAATATTCTCATCATTCGGCTAGAGTCGCTTAATTAGTTGCCCATGTAGTTCCAGGTATTGCTCGAAGCCGAAGCTGTTAAGTGAGACATTAAAAGCCAATTTGGTACTAGAAAAAATGAGCTATGTATTACTCTCCATTACTCACTCCCGCGAGCTTTTTCCGAACTTAACCTTGAGAATGTTGTTAATAGGTTTTTCATTCTTGGCAAACAACTGGAGCGGCTAAGCAAATTCGTACTGTTTGCACAAGTTGATCGCTAAAATAAAATCAATTAGTTTGCACACGTGCACGAGCTGCGATCTGAGCACAGCACGCAAATGAATGCACTCACACACGCACTCATACTTTAACTGTGGGTTATTAAGCTCCAAATTAAATAAAACAACACGAGCTAATTACAAGAGTCGTGTCTTCGACATGAGCCGGAGGGGGGGGGGGCTATTTAAGGGAAGGGGAGGCTGGACACGGGCTGAGCACGTTGGCAATACTTGTTTTTAGTCTAACAGCCGCTGACACTAAGTACGCCATAATTAAAGGTATCCGATGCAGAGCACACACTGCCCAGGGCGACACGACGGGGGAGGGGGAAAGGGGGGCTGCATTCAATGCCGGGCAGCAGCTGCATCCATCACCCGACGCTCCAGCCAGGTGAGATTAAAATAAATGTGCTCCAAATGCGCAAAAAGCGAAAAGTAATTGACGCTCCTAGCCGAAGCCGGTTGGCCAAGGCTCTGGCCAGATTGCGGACGGGGTCGGTGCCACAGCTTAGATTTCAAAATGCAAACAGCGGAAAACATTGCAGAGATGGCTTTCCGTTCGCAGTCCAGACGAAGAAGAAGAAGAAGAAGCAGCAGCAGCCGCCGCCGCCGCCGCCCCAGACGACGGACGAGACGGGCAAAGGGTCTATTAGCATGCCGCTGACTGTTGGCAATTAATAGTCTGCATTGGGCTGGAGCTCGACTCCGGTTCGGTCCAACTGAGTGCCAGCTGTCCATCTGGGGCACGCAATCAACTGGGCAACGGCCAGCGAATAAAATCAGTTATTAATAGTTGTTGCCGTTGCTGTTGCTGTTGTGCCCTTTGCTGATTTCCAGCTAATTTCAATTGATTGAAAGGCAATTGCAGGCGGCAAGTGAGAAGCTATAAATAAGCAGCGCAGCCCCAAGGCCATAAATCCTGCCACAATCTACACACACACACTCGCACACACTCGCACACGAGGACCACGCACGTAGCCAGTCCGCCAGTCGGCCCTCACTTCGGCCCTTTATCATTTGCTTGGCCAGCTTCTTATCGCCCAAATTGAACGGCAACGCTTAGGCGTGACCTGTTCGCAGATAAGAGCCTTATCGTCGGCAATTATGCTCTGCTTAGCGCGTGAAGAGAGTATATGGGCTTTCTTGCTAGCGACTTTTAACTTGCACAGAGAGAAAAGATCAAGTATTTCGTTTCAGACTAAGTCGGAGATTTGAAGTATTTTAGTATTTTTAAACTTAAAATGTTTATGTAAGAAATTTCTTCTGGAATCAAGTTCGCGTATACCTAAAATTGACCTATAAAATGTTCTTGAAATAAGTATTTTTAATTTTAATAAATAAGTATTTTAATCTTGACTCATATTTATTCGAACCTAATATTCCTCAGAATTTTATCTCTCTGTTTTCAAGATTTTTTTTTAGCTATCCCTCACTGTCGCAGCTTTAGAGCTAAAGTCAATTAATTTTTCAGGCGGAGTACGCAAAAGTCTATACTCTATAGATTGAGTGGGTACTGCGGACACGCCCACTGCCGCCTACACAAAAAGGCCACATTTTGAGTTTGTCTAAGTTTAAGAGCCATTTTAGCACCAGTTTTATGCACTCACATGTCACAGTTTTAGCAGCACTTTTATTTATAATCAAAACCTATCACAAATAAATCACAGATTGCCACAGGTTGAAAGTATATTCTTTTTTCCAAGCGGGTTGTTTAGTTAGTAATTAACAATTTTTAATTATTATCAATTATCTTGATTACAATCATTTAGCTGTTTTTGCCATTTGTGAGCAGAGTATGGCGCAGTCGTATACACCCGACGCTGGCTGAGCAAATCTAATCGCGCTTAATTGAGCATATCCCGCACCATAAATTGTAATCGAAAACCCGGCCAAGTAGCTGGGCCCGAAAAGATGTCTTCGATATTAATTACGAGCCTGTTCGGGGAGGTCTCTCTCTCGAGAGAGAGTGAAAGTCCTGTCAAGAGTTTATCGAGGGCTGCTCGTTAGACAGATATGCAGACAGACCTGAACCGTCCTGTGGGACCGTATTTTCCTACATATCTTTTTTTCTTCTTCTTTCCCCCCGTTTGATTAAGTGGCGTCCCATGGTTTCAGGGCACAATTTGACTCGATGCCTGGCTGAGGGATCGCTCCCCCCGCTCCCCTCCCTCCCGGCTATTGGGCACTTATTTTTTAGTGCCAAGTGCCTGGCAATTGATTAGAATTAATGTGCGCGTGCGGCGTCAGCGTTTTCAATTTGGAAAATTAAGTAAGAAAAAAGGCCGAAGAATCGAAGAGAAGCGAGGGAGGGAGAAGAAATCGGGCCACACTTGAAATTGAAATTGAAATTGAAAATGAAATTGATTGAACGAGCGGGCGTTGAAAGCAATGTCAAGCCTCGGGCATATACTATATATCAGACATATTCACATTGATCTATTGATGGAAATATATGACAGCAAATCAATATTTTGCCCGCAGTTGTTGTTAAGCCAATTTACAGCTAGACTCGATTTGTTTTCTTCTTTGGTTTCTGTGTCGCCCAACAACTCCGGACGGAGAGCTGGCTATTAAATCATTATTGCATTCTTGCTCCCTTTCATTAGCTCGACAAAAACTTGAAGTGCTGCAAATTCCATGCTCTAATAATTGGAATAGCTAAAGTTCGCGTAAATTAACTTAAAGTGAACTCTAATGGCAAAAAATTGAGCGAGTGTTGCAATAAATTGGATTGCGGTTGATTGTTTAATCTAAAAACTGGAAAGAACGTTGCGGTTGGGTATAGACGACTGCGCCATACTCTATTTACAGTAGCTAAAAATGGGTGGAAATTGTTTGTGCTTGATGGAAATATTTGTAGTATAAAATATAATATATAAAATAAAATATTTAAACGCCTCTGAAAATACCCGAAGTCCGCTTTAATTGCAGAGTAGGCGAAAACCGACCCTAAAGAGACCAATAATTATGTAAAAAGAATTTGGAAGCCGTTATTAAAATATTACAAATCAAAAAAAACTCTTTATTCGCTTTGCAATACTTTAAAAACTATATGAACCCTGTAGTTAAGGGTGTACGAATATACCCCTTGCAACTGCGTAAACAGAGTATAAAAATATGAAACTTACAAGTGTTATTTGGATCGTAATAAACAAGAAGTTAACAGGCCAAGATCCGCTCAAAGTGAGTTGACCTATGAACTATAAAATAGTTGCTTTATAGATCGCAAACTGAACTCTTGCCCAATCGAAATGTAACTCTCGAAAGTGAATAGGACTCTGCAAGCTCGGGTCACGCTCTTTGGCCCCGCTGTGACCTGGATTATGTCAGCAATTTTGGGTGCCTCGTGAAAGTCAGTTTATGACTGCTCTGAAAGAGAAAAAAAAGCAAACTTTCGTTTACCTTTGGCTTAAGCTATTTTTTATCTATTTGAGTGCTCATTGTCGTTATCTAACACTGGCTAGGGGCAGTCATGCGCCCGGTAGCTGCCATCCCCCCTGCCCCCCCCCCCCTTTGACTTGGCCACGTCTGAGACTGCAGCTACCATAATTAAGTTATCAATTTGCCATTCATTAAGTTTTCCTTGTGTTTTCTGCCTCGCTTTGCATCGAGAGTTGGGCAAACATGTCAATAAAAATGGATTACGAATGCCGAGCGAGCGAGCGCTGTGAGAAATTGTGCACTTGAGCCGCGATAATGAGGCGAATACCTATTGACGAGACACCTGTTGGGGCCTTTGGCGTCTTCTTCTCCAACTGCGACTCGTTCAGCACTTTCGCGCACTGCTCGGCCGGCAAGTGGAGCCGTCAGGCCGTCAGGCCGTCAGGGCGAACGTGCCCGGCCAAGACAAATGCGCCAGCTGATAAGGTGCCTGCGATAAACGGCCGGAGGACGGACCCGGCCAGGTGGGGGCCGGCCAGAAGGGGCTCCGAGCGCTCTATGGGACTGGCCCCCTTTGGCATTTTACACATTTTCTGCATGTTAACATGGCAACAGCAACAACGGCAACAAATTACATGCACGCGAACTTTGCTACTTGACGGGCTGTGCTTGCTACACCCTGGCCTTCTTCAAACCGGGTATGCTGCATCGGTGCAAATAAAAATACAAGCTTTATACCTTAAAGGTTGAGATTTCAACAAATCTCTTATCAAATTTGTTGGTTTTTTGCACATTATCATTTCGATCGATAGTTATCGATTTTAAATACCTTTCTTTAAGATTACTAAAGCTAAATAATTCATGTTAGTTACGCTCGCGTATAGTATACAAAGCATTTAGTGCATACCCCTGCTCAGTTATTCTAGGGTATCCGCCAGCTCAACCCAGTCGCCTTGCCGTTGTTTGGTTTTCTAGCGCTTTGTCTTATCAGCGGGTTAAGTGCGCCTGCGGTTTTTCCTTTTGTATCTGTCAGATACAAAATGTGTATGTTTATGTCTGTCAATGTTGCGGTTGTTGTTGCATGTGAAGTACGTGCCAGTTATGTGGCATTTATGAAAAAATTACTTGCAGTACATCACGTCACGTCCAGGACGACCCGAGAGCAGCCCCAGAGCTGATTCATCAGCTAAAATGTTGCTTGAATGTAAAACATTTGCAGTGCCTGCAATGCTAATTAGGCAACACCTTAAACAAACTGAGATGTCGCCACGCCCAGAGACAGTCAGACAGATAGCGAGAGGGGTGGGTGGGGGGGGGGGGGGCGGACAGCCATAAGTCATAGACCCAGGTGCGACATTGAGCTGTAATTAGGTAAGGCAAAAGGGCGCAGATACAAAAGCTCGGCGAATATTACGAAACGGAATTGCAAAGCTTACAATAAATATGCAATTGTAGATTGGCAGGGGCAACAACACTTTTCGCTGAGGGCAGCGGTTTTTATGGCCCGCACCGGAAATGGAATGAATGTGAAGTGGATTGACGACGACGACGACGACGACGACGACAGCGGGAACAACGACAACCTTTCTGGCCACGGCGAATTGTAGATAAGGGGAGCGCGAGTAAAACTCGTAGGGTCGGACAGAGACGTGCATTCAATTGTTCACACCTTCGGGCCACTTAATGAAAGCCCCGTTTAGATGCGGCCGAGACTACCGTGAGTCAGAGATACTCGCAAACACTTTAGCCCCCAGCCGACCCATCATTCAGTTGCTGGGCAATAAAAATGCCAATCGCTTGTTTACTGGACAGTTAATTACGTACACTCGCAGAAAAGCGCTGTTCTTAACACCGGCAAGAATTTTATACAAAGTATTTTAGAATTTAACTATTTAGTCTAAATCAAAATTGATTTAAAAACTCGTCTTTAATTACAAGTTACAACAAAATTTGAGATTGAGGGAATATTTCAAGTTTTAGGTACATATTCTAGGTAGTTTTCTTCCCGTGTAGTGCCTCAATTTTACACAGTTGGCCAGCCTCGAGGGCTACTCCTGTGTTCACGCATTATGTCCAAAGTAAACTTCCTCGTTTTCACTCACTTTCGGGCCCAAGTTGTCCAAGCCCTTCTTTAGCCGACATTCGCGTGGGTCTGAAGACATAAGCTCTTTGTAATCCATCAGAAAGCGCCTAATGAACATTAAAAACTGTCGTTAAGACACTTTCCTAGGCCAGCGTCAGGTTCAAGGTCCGCCTTACGTGGGTGCCATTTGGAGTAGCCAGCGATCTTCAGCTTAGAGAAACTGGTTGGGAGCATAATAAATTGATGCCTCATGCGGCATGAGTCACATCGCCGCATCCGGGGTATTCCACGGCTCAAATCTTTCAAGTCTTCCACAAATGCTCCACAACAAACATGTGACGTCGTCGCTTTTGTTGTTGTTGGCTAAATCTAGCATTTACAGATGAGTCGAGAGAGAAACCAAAGAAACTGTCAAAGTCCCCTGAGTTGGCCTGGGGCCAGCTCTGGCTCTTAATTTATTCAAACAAATGGCTTAAGATGGCTTTTTAATTTGCCGTTGTTGTTGTTGTTGTTGGCTTGTTTTATGCATATTTTATGGGCCCTCTATTGTATAATTATTTGTTGTTTTTTTTGTTTTTGTTTTTTGTTTCGTATGTTTTCTAGTTCCCCTCCTGCATTGCCTTTGGGGCACTTTGCAACATTTTTGCTGCGACATTTATAATTCCCTCGTCGCTAAAAATCTTTTATTATTTAGTGCTTGTACATGTTTGCTTATCAAATGATTGATCTTTTGTTTATTGGCATTCAAACAATTTAATGGCGGTTCTGTTTCTGGTAAAAAAAAAAAACAAACTTGTTAAATGGGGAAATGTTTCTTTGTCTGCAACAGACGATAAAAAAAAAAAACAAACTAAAATTCATAATGTTTGAGATGTTAAACAGAAAAATATGAAAAATAAAAACTTTACAGACACGCTCTTAAATTAAATTGATTTTTTGCAGTTAATTCATGAGCCAAAAAAAAAAAACAAAATTGCGATTGTTGTTGTGGCTTTTGGGGAAGTTGTTTAGCAACGCTTTTGCATTGCGTATTTCACTTGAAATTTAATTTAATTTTGTTGTTGCTTTTATTTATTTTTCTGTTTTTTTTATTTTTTATTTTGCGAAGGTCGACGATACTTTTGTCGAGCCGCTTATTTGTTCTTTAATATAACAGTCAACAGTTAATTTGCAAAGGGGTTTATCCGAAAGCAAAGCAACAAAAATTTCCATCCGTTTTGTGACTCACTTCGCATGCACACAAAAACCAGGCCCTTAGAATATGTAATCAGCCCCGTCTGGCCAATTTCATAGTAAATTTATTTCAACCGCAAGCGGAATATTAAATAAAAATTATTATTCCCCAGCTCTGGTTAAATGCAGTTTAATGTGGGCGGCCGTGTTAGATGCAAGTGCCAACAGGCGATCCATCAAACTGCGCCAAATCTGTGAAAACGGGCCAAAAATACAACTAGCGCTGAACAGTTCGCGAATTGGCCAAATCGAGTCTTTTAGGTAGGAAATATTTGAATTGGTTTAGATAAATGAGAAATTGACAGAGAAGATTGATCGATATAGTCTTTATTTCTATCTTGTCGTGGGAATAATTGTAATTATACTATATTATGGAAGGAATAAGGTTAGCTTGAGGGTTGTTTTTCCTTTTTTTATTTAAGCTACATAAAAGGCTTTTAACAGAGTTTTTTTTCTCTTCAAGTAAAGGAATAAGATAAATATTTATTAATCGACTAAAATGAATAAGTAACTAAAAAATATACTAAAGATTTATAAAATCTTTTTTAAAATTATTTTATACACCTAGATAAAAAACAATATTGATTAATTTTTTATTAATGGCAAATTTGTAGAATTAAAAGTTTCTTTTTAAAAATTTACAAAACACGTTTTGCTTGGCCACTCACGTCAATTTTATATATAATCACGTATATATATATAATCAAATATTTTTTGCCAGTGTGGCTTTTTTGCGGACCATTTTGTTGAAAGCTAATCTACATTTAACTCATATAACCTCTTGAGCAACTAAGCCGAAACTTGATTACGCAAATCAGAGATCTTAGCAGATTAGTTCAATTGGACGCAGAGCTCGAAGGTCAAGTGGCAGCAACTGCTTGGGGCATGGTGCCACTGCCCAGTGCCGCTGCCCCAGCAGATTGAGCTCGAGTCAAATCCATTAAAGTTAATTCGCAGATAAATGAGATCAACAGACACTTGCAGTTATGCGCACAGCACTCGACGCCCATTGCCGTTGACATGTGTCCCGCTGTGTGGGCGTGGCACATCGGAAACAGGGTATCCGTTGCACTTTCATTGAATGGAAGCTCAGCGAAGCGTGCCGCGTGGGAGCTGGACCCGAGAGCCTAGAGAATTGAAAACCAAAAAAAAATTAAATAAAAAAATAAAAAACCAACTGAATCGGATTTTGCGCACTTGTCAACGCATTTCATCGTCAAGTTTAACAGCTGGTTAGGTCGGAACGCTTGGAACGTGTTTTTCTCAGTGCAATCTTTTGGCTGAGTTGGCCTGCTTTAAAGTTTTATTGTCACATTTTTTTGCACACGGCTTGACGAAATGTGCCAAAAAGGCCGAAGCTGTCGAGCAGTAAACATTTTGTTTATTTTTGCACTCAAAAGCAACAACAGCAAGAGCAACAGCAACAGCAACAGCAACAACAATAAAACCAGTTCAACGCGACATATGGCGTTTTATTTTGTGCAGACAAGTGGGCTAAAAACAACATATATATGTTTATATTATATATATATATATATATATGCGACTTGATACAGCTCAAATATTTGCCGTACGGCAATTCGCAAGTAAATTCCAAAAGTGGCCCAAAAAGTCTTTTTACGATATTGCCACAGGGCAAATCCCCAGGGCTTATTTAATCAGTCAAATCCACTTAGTCAATGCCAATGTCCAAAGGTCTTTCGCCACAGACAAAATGACGCAGAATAAATCGCGCCTAGTCACAAGAAAATCTTTTCTGCTAATAAAGCTGAAACTTGAAAGAAAGCAACAACAAAAGAGATTGGGGGTTGTCGAAGATTAAATACTCTAGCAAATCAAGATCCCATGGATATAGTTGTCAAATACACTGTTCCTGATACTGATACTCTCACACAGTTCGTGACAATATTGTGATACCCTTGGCAAAGGGTATTAAAAGCAAAAACCCAAAACTGAAAACCATATCAAGTTGCCGCTCCCGCATCGATATTGGGCAAATTGGATTAATTAAAAGCAGCCATAAGCAAAACACAAAAGTTTATCAGTCACGCAATGACAGAAACCCTCAAAATAAAATATATATATAGTATGTATTTATATATGTATGTGCTTCTTACTTATCAGCAGGGGGGTTATCACTAAGTGTTATTGACTAAAGCATTTTCTATATCATTTTGGGCACACTAACTGGCGACTATTAACGGTTTGTCCACTCATTTGTTGTTGCCAACTTTTGTGCTTTCGGCTGTTGAGTTTGGCTTAATGCGGTTAATGGGGCCTCCTCAGAGTCAAATTGTCAAGTCGAGTGTCGACTTAGAGCTCATCAAAACTTGTGTAAATTTTGGACAAAGTTGTTGCGGTTTTTTATTTGGTTTTCGTTTTTTTGTTTTTTTTATTTTTTTTGGCAAATTTTATTTTTACACACATTTTTAGAGTTTTAAGTGCTCATTAAGACGTCGTCGCCGGCGGCTGCTGTTGTTTGTTGTGGTTTTTTTTTTATTTATTTTTTATATACTATATATTTTGGGGGAGTTTCGAATTTGTCTATGTGGATTCTGTTATTTATGGGCTTTGGGCTTTAATGAATGTGCTCAAGAAATTGCAGAGCGTAGCCGAGGTCGTGCACTCGCCAAAAAAAAAAAAAAAAAAAAAAACAAAAAAAAAAACAAACAGATCGTATAATGTGGCCATATGTGCTGTGGGCTTTATGGCCAGGCCCCGACTACGCTTTCTACAAAGCCCCCAAATTGACTGTCTCTGCTTTGTGGCCAATGGTGAATAACCTTTTAAACGTAACCAGCCAAGCTGAAATAAAGCAAAAATCAACTTACTCAAGAAAATAATAAGAAAAAAAAAAACAAGAAATATAAAGATTTTTGTTGTTTAATATGGCCTTTTGTGGTCTTTTGGCCAAATCTGCGTACATGCGAGTTATGTGGAACTGGAACTCTGGCTTAAAGCTATGCTCAATGTAGTTGCTGTTGTTATTGTTGTTGCCTTTGTTGTTGTTGTGGTCATACGTGCCGTTTTATAAACAATAAATCGGTGTAGCTCTTTCACTTTAAGCTTCAAGCGCGCCAAATGAAAGGAAACACAAAAATGGCCCAAAGGCAGAAATTACGTTTAATAAATTTTTTTGGCAGATTTATAGCTGCATTTTGCATGTGCATAATTTGTAAATGCAATTTATGAAACTACTGTAAATATCCATTAGCTGAAAGCTGTAAAAAATTCTCGCTGGGTTAACGGTTCAGAAACCTAATTTTCTAAACCAATGAACTTAGCCTTTTTCCTTTTCTTACGTCAAATTTTTCCTTTCGATTTATAGGAAAATACTGCGATTTCTCCTTTTTTTTGTTGGTTATTAATTTAACTGAAATATATGCATACTTGCAGGGTTTTTATGGTTTTTTTGTTGTGAAGTGAAACTTTTTGATCATTTTCCAGAGCTTTCCAGTGTGTTGCTTCCATTGCGCGATTCGATTGCTTAGTTCCAACTTGTGGTTCCTTAGTTCCGCCGTGAATCGCGTCGACAAAAAAAATGCGCTAAACAAACCAATTAAAGTCGCTCAAATAAACAAAAATCTATCGATATTTGATTTTTGTTTGTGTGCGACAACAAACGGCTAAAACCACAAAAGCGCGAGAGGAACTTTAACGCCCAACGGTAAATATTTGCCCACTCAATTAGCGTTGTGTGAAAATTGTGTTCGTCGAAGAAAGCAAAGCAAAGCAAAGCTGAAAAGATGACAGCCCTGGCAATGGGAGAGCAATCTCCAATAGCTGAACTAAAACTCGTTCTCTCCCGCTCCCACTCGATCACTTGCATTTATCGATTACATTTTAGTTGTAAGCAAATTAACCAAACATTTCCTTAGCTCGGATTTTATTGTGTGTTTGCGGCTTGCTGTCGCTGTCGCTGGTTGTTTGCCGTTGTTGTTGCCGTTGTTGTTGCCGCTGTTGTTGGTTGCATTTGTTGTTTGAACAACGCACCGCTCAAGTGTCATTGGCAGCCCGGGCCGCAACCATTGCCCGTGCACATGAACTTCAAGTGCGCGCATTTTCTTTTGACATTTCGAACGGTTTCAGCTTTCCAAATTGAAAAGTAGAATACAAACCGCAGCGGAGACCCCTCCACACATATTTGTTGTTGTCGGCGTAATTGTTGTTGCTGTTGTTGTTGTTAACGAAACGGGTTCCAAACTCTTAAAGCCGAGTTGAAAGTTCAACGGCGATTCATCGCGCGATATTGTAATCGCTGGCGTTTTGTATACATGTGTGTGTGTGTGTGTGCCTGTCTCTATGCGATATCCGCAGCTCATATTAAATGAGCCAGGAGCAAAGGGTAAAACGTAGCACAGGGCTTGGGGGCGCGTGGAAGGGGGACAGGTACAAGCTGTACTAGTGTTCCCCAACTGCCAAGAGTGGCAGTCACGGCAACAACAACAACAACAACACAACAACAACAACAGCAACGGCAACGGTGTCGGCTTTGGGTTGAGTTCAAAACGTTTTCGTTTTGGATTTTTGTTCGATGCGGTGGCGAAATTAAAAGCAACACGCTTAACCCGAGCCCGACACACACACACACACACACACATTTAGATAAGCACATGGATATAGCAGCCCATTCATTGAAGAAACCTTTGCCCACACAGACACACACACACACACAGCTGCATGGCCACAATGCACAGTCGTGCGCATTGCCTTAGAGACGCTCTCTTCTTGGGATTGATAAAGGGCAGTTGCAGTTCCGTTTAAATGCGTATGAAAGGAATGTAAATGGTGATTATGAAACTGTTGCGGCAACAATGGAAAAACTGTTATTGAGGCTATAAAGCAACAGCCAAGTGACCCCATCAGTGCAGTATTTATAAAGTATCTTTCAAGAGCTTGGAATGCAACTGCTGCACGCAGCATTCAATTGCTTTAAATACACACATATGCAGTCTATAGAAGATTACTCGAAAATACAGTGAGCGCTCTTTTGACGGACAGCTCCCCTGAACAACTGTCTTGTATGGACGATCTTTATTATTATTTATATTATTAAGATTCGTCCCTGTTCGGCTAATATTCTTTTTGTTTTTTTTTTGTACATAAAAATGTAATTAAGATATTAAATCCCAGTAGGAAATCTTAAGACATAATATTTTATATTTAATATTTTAAAAATATTTCAAAAAGACACCGCTCTTATCCCTTGATTGTTCGTTCGAATGAGCTTTTACTGTACTCAAATATCCTCAAGCATTCCAACAAATTTAATAAAGCGTGTTTCTGTGCTGTCTACCCGAGCTGTTAGCCGTGCTCTAACAACCGCAGTTGACCTGAAATTCCAGGTAAACTAATGAAGCGCATGGCATGAGCTAAAAGACATAAAAAAAACAAAAATAACTCGCTTTGTTTTTAGCTGCTTTGTTTTTCAGTTTGCCAAAATTCGTTTTGCACTTTGTGCACTTTTTTTTTTTCAAAAAAAAAAGAAAGAAAAAACCATTTATATTATGCCAAAAAAAAAAAGACAAAAAATATATGCTACCTGTAGAAACCGCAGACGAGTTCTTTTGAATGATGTTTTGGCTCAGTCCAAGACTGAGTTTGGAGTTGGATTTGTTAACTTAAAGTCAAAGTCGGGGTCGGTCAGTGGCTGGTCGAGCCGCACGTCTTTGGGATTCCATTGAAATTGGGGCTGATTCTTGTTGTTTTTCGTTGCGGCTTCTTAGAAGTTTTGGCCAACAGCCTTGCATGCAGTTCATTATGGTCATTATATATATATACATATATATATATATATAAACGTATCTGGCAACTCGACAAAAAATTGCTTCATTCTGATAAGCCGCAGAAAACATAAAATAACTGAAACATGAATCTTAAAATTTCATCTTTTTAATTGTTTGTTTGGCGTTGCCTTTGGCCATTGATTTATTGCAGAAACTTTATGCCAAGGCCATATATGATAATAACCAGGAATCGCAGGACGAGCTGGCCTTCAAGAAGGGCGACATCCTCACAGTCATCGAACAGGACACCGATAGCATCCCAGGCTGGTGGCTCTGCTCGCTGCGCAATAAACAGGTGAGTTTCCTTTATAATATTAAATATAATTTAAATATAAGTATAAATTTCTATTAAAAATTTTAAATAAACAGGTGAAAAAAACGATTTGGTTAAGGAAGAAAATATGTACCTTCCCATTAAAAGTAAACAATTTTTTAAACTGAGCTTTGTTGTTGGAAATTTTCAAAAATCCAGCTTTGTTTTATATCAAAAATATTTGTTCTTGCTCTGACTACCAAACTCTGGTTTCTTTTCTCCGAGTGTAGGCCCATTAAAGCCTAAAGGGCGACGCCTTTGCGAGCTGCCTTTTGGCCGCGTATTTGTTTTGTTTGCTTCTCTCAAGCTTCTTTCGCTGGCTCCTAATTGCCAAATGGCTGCAGGGCCACGCCCATCGCTGCTCTGCATCTGTAATTAACCAATTGAGGCATTTGCATAAGTTCTCCGCCTGCTGTCTCACAAATCGTTTCGCATTCCATTTGGCACTAAAGAAAAAAAAAAACATTAATAATAAGTAGAAAAAATCTCAATTTGAATTTATAATTTAATTTTGTAATACTGCGGCGCTGCAACGAGTGGCGTCTGGACAGCGCCAGGGCTCGTTAAGGCCATGATTCATCAACATCATCTCCGGGCACGTGGCTGCCACCCGTGGAACGTCGCCGCATGCGGGGCGCCCGTTGCATATAAATTTCACATTTGCCACTTTAATTGTGTCTGCAGCTGTAATAGTAATAATAATAATAATAATAATAATCCACATAATGCCCTCGCGCGCATTACGAGCGATTACCACAGTGCATACAACATAATTTGGACACGGTCGGAGCTGGTCCATAATGCCACTGGACGTGGGGGGGGGGGGGATACGGGGGGACTGCGGTGGGGGTGTGTGAAACGTGAAAAGAGGTCGAAGCTGTTTGTTTGATTGCATACAAAGTGGAATGAAATGTTTCACAGTTTGTTAAGCTTGCACCGAAACATCAAATAATTGGGCTAAATGCATCAACATTTTCGGACAAGTGGGCAAACATGCGTTTATAATGGATTCGAAATATTCCCTGCATATGAAGTAATAATATCTCAACATATATGATCGATTTCGAAACTATTTCCTTGTATTTGAAACTACTTGAACTGCAATCAGACTTTTTTCACAAATATTCTGTATATATTAATATTTTAATTTGTAATATTATTTTAAATTTGTTATAAGTATTATGAAACATTTTTGAAAATCAGATATGAAAATTTAAAATATCAAATTTTTTTAGTTTTTTTCTTTAGACAGCGTCTAAATTCCAAATCTTTAAAATAAGCAAATATCTTAAAGTTTGCATACTTTTAACATGTTTGTACTGTTTTATATGGAACAAATAATTACAACATTATAGCCTATTTTCTAGATAGCTTAACTTAACATTTCAATAATTTAAAATAGTGTAAATTACTATTATTACTTTTTTAAGTGCCATGCTCATTCTTGAACATAAAAAACTATTTTCGCTCTATTGTTTCTTCAATAATCTGTGATCTCCTAATGATCACATGTTCAAAGTCCGCAACCTTGGAGCTCTGCTCCGATTAGACAATGCTCGACTCGAATGCTCCCCAGCTCCCCAGCCAGATCGGTTTCACTTGGCTGATAAACACACCCGTTTGCCAAATTAAAAACTGATTAACGGCCAAGCTGGCAAGCATTTCTGCACGTCGCTGGCTAAAATTGCAGCTACGAAACATATTTTTAATTAACAACTCAATTGGCGGGCTCGACACTCACGAGCACTCATGAGTACACTCAAGCGCAGCCGATGGTGCTGGCAGTGTGTGGTGTCGGCTGGTGTCAAAACACATATCAAAATGGAAATCAAAATCGCTATAGATGGCCGCACATGCATAGATACAGATACACAGATACAAAGATACAGATACTCCATGCTACAAGCTATGTCGGCCAATTGCCGTTAATTAAAAAGTAGCCGCACTTTTTAATGGAAACAATTAACCCAAAAACAGCCAATTGAGTGGCGACAAAAACAACATAAATATTAAAAATAAAAAATTCAAAAATGTTTCAGCAAAAAAACAAAAAAAAAAATGTAGCATAAATTTTTCAGCAGCCGCAAAAAAAAAAAACCATATAAAAACGGTGCAAGTTTTGTTGTTTACGGCTAAAATAAAATTGAAATGAGTCGCAACACATGTTGACAAGATTTTTTCTTACCACTTTGAAGCTGGCAATGGGAACATTTTTCTTATATATCTAAAGTCTCACACAGATGTCAAATAAATTGACAAAAGATCTGAGAAAAAAAAAAACAGCATAAATTGAATTCTCACTGCATTCATTTTTAAGTCAGCTTGACGTGCAATTAAAAAATTGCAATTTATTAAGTTTTTTTTTTTTTTTTTAGATATTCTTCAATGTGATATATATATTTTATTGATTTATTAAAAGTGCATTCAGCATTGAGTTAATTAAAAGTCAATCAAAATCAATTGGACTCAATGAGCGGCAGCCATGACTTGCCATTAAAAAACTTAGTATAGACTGCAATAATTGTTGCATTACAATTGTTTTGATCAAGAATCTCTATGATATTTCCCATTCACAGGGCCTATGTCCCGGCAATCGGTTACGCATCATGAACTCGTACGATTCGGGCTGTTTCTCGCCCTCGCCGGCCAGCTCGCCAATCCCGTCGCTGGATGCCAGCTCGGCCACATTGAGCAGCTCCATTTGCTCGGGGGAGATCTACGAGAACGGCTCCATCATCAGCGCATCTGGCGCAGGCAGCCGAACGGACTCCCCATCCTCAATCTCGACATCCTCCTGCCAGGGACGTGGTCCACGCCGGTCGTGGCATCTTTCTCCGAACAAGGTGAGTTATCCTCAGCTGGTTTTTGTTATATTATTATATAGGTAGATACCATATAGCTGTCGTAGGAATTATCGGTCTAGATATTTGCACCAAAATTGCAAGTTACAAGTTTCCTTTACAAATCAAAAAAATCGAATTAGTATCAGTTTTAAATTAAATTTTTAAATTTTTTTAAGGAAATTTCTTGGTTTTTTAAGATAAATTTTTTAACGAGTTTCAGCTATAGATGTAAAATCTTATTAACATTGGACCACTATATCATGTTACTTGCATAGGAACATTCGCCTAAAAATTCAGTTCTCATGAGGAATACTTTTTAATTTGTGAAAGTATGTCAACTAAACTTTGCAGTTATAAACTATTTTTATGTTCTGAACACACTTCATATAAACTATTATATAAATTTGAATACTACATTATATAACAATTGCGTTCCTGTATCTTTGTCAAGATATCCTCACTAGATTTTCAATTGTGTAACTTGTATATAAAAATAGGAACAATCGGTTACAGATTTACCTCTTTTATTTGCAATTACAAATGGCTTTTGGACGAGCTTTAAAAACATAAGACCCATCGGGTATTTGCCTGCGAGGGTATTTGGACTTCGGCACTGCGCAGATAACTGTTCCTTCTTGTTTAATTTAACGCTTCGAGTGCTTTTCCCCGACGGCAGCCAGCTCCCAGCTCCCTCGAGCCGCCCCTCGGGCGGCGCTTAATTGATTTCATCTCATTTCGTTTTCTTTGCATTTGCATCGTTTTTTTTTCGCAGTGTTTTTTTTGTTTTTTTTGTTGTTGCTGGCATTTCGCAGCGTCTGGCTTATTTATTTTTGGCTGTTTGGTCTGTTTGGGTCGCTGGCTACTGCAGTTTTGAATTATGATATCCGTCTGGAAAGTGAAAGAAAGTAATTTCTCGAGTCCGCCGGTTTTCCATCATGATGCCCGGCCATCGTTCACTCTCCGCACGTCAATTGCGTGTCGTAATTGTGCAATTAATAAGACCCAGCTTCAGTCGAGGCTGATGCACTGCATCGCCGCCAGCTGGCTGCGTGCTGGCGTGTCCAACGGGTTTCCTTTGGCCCGGCCCGGTCTCTGCATATGGCCTCGTAATTTGCCAATTTGTCAGCTGGACATGCGTTTTATTTGCATTTGCATTTCAGTTGCTGCCGCTTCTTTCTCCTAGTCTCTCTCTCTCTCTCTCTCTCGCTTTGATTTGCCAAATCGATGTCCATAATTAAAGGAAACGAATAATTTGCACTTGGCCAGACAGCTGGCCAAGTTAGTTGAAGAGCGGCCCGAACAGATTAAGGAAACAAACGAGGCTCGATTCAATTCGAATCTGTGATACCCTGCAACACATTTGACCCACTCAACGGGCAATTACCAATTGGCAATTGTTTCGTTTAGGCCTCCACGACGAGCCGTTGCGCAACTGCATCCATAATTGTCCATTATCATTAGCACCACATGCAATGGAGGCGTTCCAGCTTTGAACTTTGCCCCGCAATATTTTTTGTGTTTTTTTTTTTTTTTGTTTTTTTGATATTTTGTTTTCGTTGCACCCTGCGAGACTTTCGCTTTTCTTCGCACTTGGCGCAGCAAATCAAATAAAATAAAGTCCAAAATTACAGAGTCGTAAACATTTCCTCGCATTATCGGCAGCTATCAATCTCCTTTTGTTGCTTGGGCGGCAAGTGAAACCATAAATTCAAATTCAAATTCAAATAAACGCTGCGCCAGGGGAGAAACAATCCCCTCCTCCACCTCCTCCGCGCCAGTTGCCCCCCCCCCCCCCCCCAGCGTCTATCGGGCATTTGATTTCTTGTCTGTCCAAAAGCTGCAACTGCAAATTGCAACGGATTCGTTGCCACTGGCTGTGGCAGATTGCGTCGCCGTGGTGAAACCTTTCCATGGAGACGAGACCTCGACGTGGCCAGTGGGGGAGGGGCACTGAAGTGGTAGCTGTAAAAATTAAATGCCGCTTTTGTTCATTTGTCTTGTCCGCTGCACAGTTTTATTGATTCGAATTGAGGAAAATCACACGCCAAACGAACTTCAAATGGAAAACGCCACTCGAAAGCGTCAAAAAGTTTACGCACTGCAGCCGAGAATTGCCAGCAGCCAGAGGTAGGGGGCGGGGAGGGAGGGGGGGGGTGCGGCCACAAGTCGGCCCAAAAGACCTGGCCGGCCACTAACTCACGAACAGGTGGAAACGAGTCTTCGCATTGGGCAAACAATGTCTGAAGTGCCCACAATGAGGCTGTGGCAAGAGTTTAGTGATCCGAGTGCCATATCAGATACACACACACACACACACACACGTGCGTATCAGCCGCATTCCCGAAACTTAATTGAGAACGGAAATGTCTTGAACACTGTTGCGCAACTGTTGGGCTGTCCCAGGCCCCAAGTGTTGGACTCGAACTCGGCCCACGTTCCAAATCTATGCGAAGCAGGCCAGATAAGCTGGCTGGTCTGCTGTGTCTCGAGTGCCGTATCCTAAATACCCTGGACGGGCAGCAAAGCAGGGCTGCTTAGTGAAAAGTGCAAACTACGAGAGATCTTTAAAGCTCTTCATCCATTCATCATTCAGAGGTGTTCTCTAAATTGTCTAAAAATATGGAAAAAAAGGTTTCTATTTTATTTTATTTTTATATTTTATTTCTTATGATAGACTTCCAAATTCCACATTCAGAAAATGCGCCATATGCGCTAGAAGAAAATTTATTTATTTTATTTTAATTGATTGACTATAATTAATGAGCTTTCAAAAAATGAAACATTTCGCGTGGAAAATAGGCGGACATTTTATTTAAATATTAATGAAAAGACTCATACGGGCTCGAATCTACCTGTATTTAGTGCTTGTCTAAGCCAACGCAAGCAGAGTTAATTAAGAATAGTTAGCTTGATACTTATAATAAAATATAATAGAATTATAAGCAAATTTTGAAAACTAATATGTGCTTAACCATGTTTTTTGAATATCACATGGAAAATAGGCAGATATCTAAATAAATTTGAATGAAGGGGTTACTATAGAGAGATATTATATATAGATTTATTTAATTTTGAACTGCTTGTCCTTCCATTTGATATAATTTCCAATATGGCCGGGTTTTTAAGAGTATCTCTCGAGTTTCCACTTGAGGCGCAACCAACCTCAACAAACCATAATCAATCGAGGCAAACGCTTTGATATAATGCACCAGCCCGTTTCCACTGCGCAAGGAGAGAAGAAACCGCATAAATATTTACGTCTCATTGTCGGCCTGACCAAAACTAAATCCCAGCGGACGGTGGCAAAATCCGAGACGACAACTGAGGGGCCGAGGCGACAGCGGCTCCACCGTTAGGCGGCCAGATTGTGACAATTTCAAGTTCCTCGAGCCCACATAAGTCTGAGCAGCAGCCAGAGCCAGCGGTCACGCACTGCCCATAAAGCTGCGTCCGCGTCCGCGTCCGCGTCCAAGTCAGGTTGCCCAATGGCCAAGATTTATGGCAATGTGGCCAACTCTCTGGCTCCGGCTCTGGCTCTTTCTGCGGAGCATTTCCAAAAAGAGTTTTCGAGTTTCTGTGTGAGGAAAACATGTCATTTTTATTTCAATGACCAAAAATGGTCAAAAATGCCACAGCCAGAAGCAAATGCGACGACAATAATTTCTCATTGTTGTTGCTGCGGCTGCAGCTTTGGTTCTGCTGAGATTCGCACATGACCAAAGTTAGACGGAACTTATGAAGAAGCCTCGCTGCGGCCATATGTAGAGACCCGGCCCGGAGCGATCGTTGCCAATGCGAATGCGGATCTCGTCGTCGTTTATGGCCGGGGCATTCGTTATATAAACTACCATGGCGCATTTATGGCAAGGTCACAAGTGCCGATCCTAGGGATTAACGGTGCCGCGTTTTCAATGCTGAACCTAATGAACAGCTCTGGACGCCAATAAATAGCCATTAATTAAGCCGCAAATTGTGAGCACTTGAAATTTCGCGGCTCCGATTGAGGTGAGATCGCAACATGACGCCGCAAAACAGAGAGAGAGAGAGAGATGGGGCGAGAAAATGCCTGCCCCCAGTCCAGTAGAAACAGCTGCCTCCCTCCCTGTCAACAATTTACAACAATTTGCATATTTGTACAAATGTTTTTAAGCTCGTTCGCCGAGTGAAAAGAGTATATTGGTTTTGTGCAATGTCGCCGCTAGTAGACTAAAAATCTGTCATATATTCCCGTGCTTCAGATAAGTTCGATTTTTGGCAATCTCCATTAAATCTATATATGTATTGGAAGTCACAATTTGGCGCCGAGCTCATCTAAAGATCGAGCCAAAGAAATTTCAGCCCAAAATAATAATAATTAAGATCGTTTTCAGTTATTATGCTGTGCATGAGTATTGCACTGTCGGTTACGCCCGACTGCAACGTTCTTACTTGTCTTAATTGTTGTGTTTTTGTACGTGAGAAAATGCTGAAATTTTGTCAAAGAAATTCTTCTCCTGCCCTGCCCCCGTGTGTGTGTGTGTGTGTGCAGGTGTGTGCGGGAGGTGTGAGAGCAGCATTGAAATGCATCAAATGAGCTGCAAAGATACAAATCTCCGTTGTGGCAGCTACCGTTTCGGGGCCCGGCATTAAAACCGGGGCCATAAAAAATGGTAGAATGTTGTGACAGCCAAAAAAGATTTGTGAGATTTGAAAGATTTTTACGCAAGCGACGCTCCTGCGCGGCATAAAAAATCTTTTATTTAGAAACAAGACAGAAAAAGTAAAAAAAATAAAGAAACCTCTCTTGCAGATCGTGCCGTGAATTTCAACTTTCAACTATCAAAATCCAATTAAAAATGGCCGAAAGCAAAAGCAAAAAAAAAAAAAAGGAAAAAAAAACACTCGGACGTTAGCCAATTTTCTAATGCTGCGCCCCCTGGCGGCCATTTTAATGGCCCATTTCAGCAGCTCTCCCGGCCATTAAATTGTGCCCCAAATGTGTCATAAACACACATTTCAGCTGATCTATGGCCCGCTCCACAACGGGGCCAGATAAACACCGCACAACAAAAGCAAACGAAATGGCCAAAGGAAAAGTCACGCAAAAATTGCTGGAAAAATCAGCATGAACGTTGCGGAAAAGTGACCTGCTTGTTGCCGGCCCCGCCCCCCGCTGCGCCCTGTCCCAAATATCGAAACTGGAAAACTAGGAAAACTAGAAAAAACGGAAAATTGTGCAAGAAATTAACAGTTGTTGCGCTCCTTGAGGTCGCCTTTGGACTTCAAATGAATCCTGCCGCTGTCCCTTCAGCTGCCCTGATTTCCCAACTTGATAAGCGTTTGTTTTGCAGCTGTTCTTCTGGCTAAGGATCGACTTGTGTATCCTTTTTTTGGCGAATTGTGACTCGTGTTACGCGTCAACTGACACTCGAAGGGGAGTGCCGAGGACAAAGGGATCGGGGCAGGGAAACAGTGGTCGCCACTTCAGGTAGCCCTCGGCACGATCCCTAGGGGTTGGGGTTAACGGTTCGCCTAATTGGCAATCGATTCCATGCGCTGACGGCTGGTTTTTATAGCCCGAAACCATGGAAACCGCTTGCAGCAGGGTATACTCGGCGTGTGCACAGCTATGTAACAGGCCGAAACAGGCGTCTCCGATTCCATGGGGTCTATATGAATCTCAGAGGTGTCAAATATCGGTTTTTGGAGCATATCTCAGGAAATATAGGAAATAGGAAACAGGAAATATAGGAAAAATAGAAATAGAAACAGAAAAATCCGAATTTTTATACCATATTTCAACTCTAAAAATTTCATAAAGCTTGCACTTGTAGCTGATTGCAGGGTATCTGTCAGTCGCGCATTGCCAACTAGAGCACTCTTGTTATTTTCTTTTCTTTCTTTTTTTTTTTGTTTGGAGGGGCGTGGCATTTTGGTGCGTGCTCATTAAGCAGGGTAGCTGCGAGCTGCCATTATTGCTGCATATTGCTGCATTTTGATGCATATTGATGCATATTGATGCATTTTGATGAATTTGATGAATTTGGCATATGCTGTAATAATATTCCATCGAGCGTGGCCAGCATATGGCACAGTCCGTGAGGGGTCTTCAGGCCTAAGCTCCTGCCTTTATGCCATAACATTTTTTTCGTTTGACTTTAATCCCATTTTATTTGATAATTCCCTTTCTATTGTGCTAGTTCTTTGTGCGGCCTTTGTTTGGTTCAGGTTCAGGTTCAGGTTCAGGTTCAGGTTCAGGCTCATGTTCAGGTTCCTTTGCCTTGGGACCGCAGCCTGCGGAAACATCCCTGTATTATTCGAGCCCTGCGCATGCGCTGCAATTTCCCCCTATTTGCCCCTTGCCAACTTTCACGCTTTGCATTTTGGCTGCGAATTAGATTTTCAGTCAAGTTTTTTCCATTGAACAGCGCAGTTTTCCTCGGCATCGTTTTCGGCTTTGCTGTTGGTTTTCCTCATTAATTGCCAACAAAATGTGATAATTGGCCGGGCCAAAACAGAGGCAGACAGGTGTGTGACCTTATTGAATACAATTAACTGGCTCTTCATTCATAAAATCTTTGCGTCTTGAAATCGTGAAAATCGATAACTTACTATCCCGTAGTAAAAGGGCGCTGGCGTGGGCAGGGGGCCGTTGCGCGGTGGGTGGTGGGGTGGTGGGGGGGGGGGGCAGGGGTTGGGCTGCAGTCGGACTATTGCATGTTTCACGCAGGGCTTACTCAGCGGCCCAACCACAACACACTCATGGCCACACTTTTATGTATATTTGTGCTATTTTTTTTTAACTCGCTTACGAAGTGAAAAGATGTCCGGCTGGAAACTTGGACTATATATAGTGTATATATGCACTACAGATAGTGCTCTGCTGCGGGGGGCGTGGCAATTCCAGTTAATCACAACTAGATACATATTTTTTTGCAAATCCTCTAAAGATCGCAACTGAATTGATCAAATCTATATAGCTCCGTCAGTTTCAACGCCAGCTGTATCAAATTTTGCAGACAGTTAACTGATGAGCTAGGGTAAAGATCGGAAAAATATTTTTTACGCCCACAGGGGGCGTGCCAATGAACGCAGTTTTAGAGCTAAAGTCAACAAATTTGGCAGACAGTTTTCTGATGACCTCCTCCATCCGATATTTCCGCTCAAATAATAATAATTGATATCTTTGATTGCAGGTCATTACGCCGCAGCGGCTGGGTGATGTGTACATCTACAACGTGTCCGCGGGAACATTGTCGGGCGCGGGAGCACAGCAGATTTACGGCAACCAAAGCATCTACCAGAACCTGGTCGGCATGATGGGCACACCGAACGGCGGCAACGGCGGCGAGTTCGAGACCTACGATATACCCAAGTCGGCCACGCCCGTGCCAGTTAACCACGAGGGGAAGTGTGTGCGGACGCCGCTGGGCGCTCGCTACGATTTGTACAAGAGCGTGCCCGCCTCCATCGAGGAGGAGTCCTATGATGTGCCACGCCCACTGCTGCAGCAGCTGCAGCAGCAGCAGCAGCAGCAGCAGCAGCTGACGCCCAGCAGCTCGGCCTCCTCGCTGCTGACCAGCGACAGCCTGAGCCTCAGCTTCTCCAGCTCCAATCGCAGCTCGCTGGCCAACATGCCCGACTACGATATACCGCGCCGGAATCCGCTGCCCGTGCGCCCGCATCCGCGGCCGTATGTCTGCAGCTACGACTTTCCGCTGCCGCCGCTGCAGGAGCAGGAGCAGCGCAAGGCGCCCAGCTGCTCCAGCGGGAGCAGCCTGAACACCACCAAAGAACTGCCGCTGGAGCTGAACTCGGCGATGGAGGCGCTGGCCAAGCTGCAGTCGCAGACGACCGCGGCCAACACGCGACTGCTCAGCTTTGTGGTGCCGCACTGGCGCACCCGGTCCCAGCTGGAGCCGAACATCATGGACCTCAAGCTGGCCGCGCTCCGGCTGCGCACGGCGCTCCACGATCTCGCCGAGTTCGGCGAGGGTGCGCTGGGCAACGCACAGCGGTCGGAGGATCGCAATCTGGCGCTGAAGCTGCGGCCGCTGGTGCGTGCGCTGCGCGACGCCAACAAGCTGATCCACGACACCTCCGAGGCGCTGGACGCACAGGGCGACTGGTCCGTGGAGCAGCTGGCGCGCAGCGACGACAAGCACGGCTGCCGGCCGCCGGATAGCCTCGACCAGCTGATGGCCTGCGCCCAGACACTAACCGAGGACGTGCGCTCCACGACCAGCTTCATCCAGGGCAACGCCTCGCTGCTCTTCAAGCGCCAGCTGCCCGCTGAGCCGGGCCACTCGAATGGCGGCGGCGGCGGCGGCGGCGCCCGCGACAGCGCCGGCAGCGGCGGCAGCGCCGAGTGGCTGGAGGACTACGACTATGTCGCCTTCGAGTCGAAGGACGCCGCCGCAAAGAAGAATCTGGCGCTGCGCGACGCCATTCCCGCCGGCCTGAAGACACAGTTCGATAGCGCGCTCAAGATTGCCGAGTGCACGGCGATGGGCACGTCGCCAGCGGTGCCGACGACGCCCACGGCCGGCGCAGCCGCGCCCAGTCGGTCGCCGGAGCTGACCGACAAGGACAAGAAACTGGTGCGCTACTACGCCCAGCTGATCTTCACGCACATGGGCGATCTGCTGCAGGCGATCGACTCGTTCCTGGAGACGGTCGAGAAGAACAAGGCGCCCAAGTATTTCATTGCGTACGGCAAGTTCGTTGTGGTCACCGCCCACAATCTGGTCAGCATTGGCGACAACGTCCACCGCAACATCTCCAAGGAAGCGCTGCGCGAGAAGATCCTGCACTGCACCAACGCCCTCTCCGACGCCCTGAAGACCTGCGTGCTCAAATCGAAGAAGGCCGCGGCGCATTTCCCCAGCGGCAGTGCCGTCCAGGAGATGGTCGATTCGGTGGTGCACATCAATCAGCTGGCCCAGGATCTCAAGACGGTAATGCTGCAGGCCGTCAAGCTATCCGCCGGCGATGGAGCCTGAACTGGGGGCGGAGTGCTTTCGAGCGCAAGTCTTCCAGCTTGGCAGCTGGCAAATGTTCCTTCGTGGTGACCATGCTTTGTCCATGCAATAATCCCTGAAGCGTTTAACTGAATTCGCATATCCCGGTCCGCATCGATCCTCGATATATATATTATATATCGCATATATGTATTATTTGCATTGTGATATTGATTTGGAGCAAACAGCAGAAAATGCACACGGCCCCGCCACGCCCACAATGATCGTCGCCAGCAATCGCGCGATCTCCACATGCATACATATGTATATAAAGTTCGATCAGTACATACTTATGTAAGCATTAAGCTACGATTATGACTATGATTTAGATGTATCAATAGTCAGCGTCTAGTTTAAGTAAAGTCCCTGTAAATAGCACTCCTTATAATTAAATTACATATAAGATTTTTTTATATATATACATATATATATATATTTTTTTTTTTTTTTTCACCGCGAAACCCGCAAATTATGTTGTATCAGTGAAGCATTTCAGCAGATAATATTATGTATGTATATCGTAGCAGTAGCTTTACGCATTTATACTTATAACCGATAACAATACGCAAAATTAGCAAGTAGCATATACAAACATATAATACACATACATAGTCAAAATCTGAAAGATTTGCAATAAAACATTTTCGTTTGCGCAAGGCAATAGTCAGCAATACACAAAAATTATACACATTAGCCATACTATCTACTGTATGTATCAATAAATCATATTTACGCGATTGAAACTGTTCAACGTAATCGCAGACTATAAATTAATAATAATAAAAATACTTTATATTAAAGCACTTGTATTCTTTATCATTGCAAACTCTTACATTCACATTTGAATTTGAATTTAACAATGTAACGGAATCTATACGATAAGTATCAACACAACTCAACGTTCGGTGATGTACACGACAAATATCGATAGTCTATCGATAGTACAGCCAATGTGAATTTCTATTGAAGTTTTATATTCAAAATTATTGAACAATTATTGAAACATAATTAATATACCTGGCTATTCAATTAAAATGCCGCTTTCGTATCAATGCTATATTTGTATTAAATTAAACTCGACCTGGTTGCTTATTGCGACATTTGTTTTTGGCGCCAAACCAAGGCTGCTTATTCTTCCAATTGGCATTCACACATTTTGTTTCTGCGCAGAACGCTTTGGAAACTCTGTGAGCGCAGTTCATTTTTATATTTTATCATTAAAAGGGAGGAAGGTTTTTTATACGCTGAACCTAACAAAATGCAATGCGTTTGCTGCAGATGTGGCATGCTCAGAGCGGATGGAAACTCGACAGTGTGCCTGGCGGTGGTGGGAACCCGTCATTATCATTGTTTTTGTTGTGCGCAGCCGCCTCGGATGAAGTGCATTAATTGCAATATGCGGCGCGAGCTTGCGCCGATGGAGGCGCATAGCCCCTGTCCGGGCGGCTCGTTGCACGTGTTCGTCTATGCGGAGCCGTGGCCACCTTTTCCCGATCACATTCCGCTCTCGCCGCTGCGGGCCATGCCAGTTGCCGACAGCGCCAGGGAGCAAATAAATAGAGCAGCTGCCATGTCGCCGGTGCAACCGCGTGGCAGCCTGAGCCGAGCGGAGCGCGAACCGTACGATAACGACAGTCAGGAGTCGATCATAGACTTGGCCGCTGATGAAATGAGTCGGCACGAAATGGAACCAACATTCGAGGCGGATGTCAAGCCAAAGCTTATACGTAAGCCTCTGTGGTTGACCATCCCGGATATACACAAGTGGACAACTTGCCCCCGCTGCGGCCTGGTGCGCCTGAAGAAAACTGGCTGGCTGCGTCATGCCCAAATGTGCGCCCAAAATTCCGCCTATGCGGCGAAGAAGTTCTTCATACATCTCCACACGCTGGCCTGGTGCAACCAGCTCGTGCGCGATGTCTTCTGGGACAAGCACACCAATCCCGAGAACGGCTCCTGCGAAATATGCCGAATAAGGTAGTGCCAGATCTTTGTGCATATATCAAATTTTAAATTATAAGTAATCCATGTGTATTGTTTCAGTCGCATGAATAACGATCCTTTGCCATATCAACCCAAACCGCCGCCCCGCAAAAACGAGGCCGTATTGGAGAAAAGGCGACGGTCGCGCATAATCAAGAGCCGCAAGAAGCGCCGGGAAACCATAACCAACGATAGCCGGATACGCAACGTGGGCGGCCTGAACAACATACGGATCGAGGGGTGCATTTCGCTGCACAATCACAAAGCAACAAGTAAATATTAGAGAAAGACTCAGACTAAGCTATGTGTATTCAAAATACCCACTGCAACAGTGCCTAATCCAAAAAGTTCAGAAGATTAAATACTCTTACAGACACATGAAAGAACCAAAACTATAAGACTACACAATAACTTCATTTATGACCGAATTTCTCCATATACGGCTGTATTATATTATTATTGTTAGATTGTAGGTTAATATTGGCAAAATTGGCATCCATGTTCGGCACTCAATTCCCAAGTTTCTTCCGGATATCTTGAAACACAAGTTATTTCATACTACAGCTAATCTCTTGTCCGATTTTTACTATTGCATTTGTAGCAGTATAGGGGCTCTCTGAATTCCCAAGTTTGTTCCGGGTATCTTAAAAAACAGAACAGGTTTCCATACAAAAACTATTTAACCGTTTGTTGCTTTGTCAGCTTTATACTAAATTACTGTGAATAACAAGTACTACTTGCTGACGGACGGACAGCTACAAAAACGGAAATAGCTATATAATATATAGCTATAACTGATAATTTTTTTTTTGTTGTATAATTTTTATTATATTGTTTGGCAAAGTATTGCTGCCTTTACAATTATTGTCGCCGGGTTTTTACTTAACTTAAGTTCAAAAACTGCGGCTAATGGTGATTAATATACATGTACACTATGGAGTTTTTTTTTTGTTGGACTTATCGTGTTAAAATTATATTAAATGTATAATGAAAGCTATATTTCTTAACAAATATACCATGTAAAATATGCATCCTTAATTCGTAAAAAAAAAATTGCTTGTGGAATCCCGGATTCAGGCGTCTTTGGCACAGCGAAAGCCCAGATTGCCCGCCGAGCTGTCTTCGGTGTTTTGGGAACGCGCTGCGCAACGATAGCGATAGCAGTAGGATTTGTGGCACAGGTAGGAGCCGCCCTTCTTGACGCGATTGGGACTGTCGCTGGTGTCGCCGGGCTGCCACAGATCTGCGGTCCACTCCCAGACGTTGCCCACCATATTGTACAGATCGTAGCCGTTTTGCCGGAACTGATCAACGGGGCAGGTAATCGGGTAGCCATCCTCCGCGGTGTTGCCATCGGGAAACTCGCCCTGCCAGATGTTGAGCCAGTGCTCATCCCTGGGCATTAGCTTATTGCCCCACGGGAAGAGTTTGCGCTGCTTGCCGCCCCGGCAGGCCACCTCCCATTCCGCCTCGCTGGGCAATCGCTTGCCAGCCCAGGCGCAATAGGCAACGGCGTCGCGCCAGGACACGTGCACGACGGGATGTTGCTCCAGTCCTTGAAAGAGAAGACTTAGTCATAGGCTCATTTATTGCTTAACTCGAATAGCCCACCTTTCCAACTGCTGGCCGGGCCGTGGGGCTTGCGCCAACTGACGCCGCTGACCTTGTACCACCACAGCGCATTGGCCACACGGTAATCCTCCAGCTCCGCCTGCTGGGCTGGCGTCAGCAGTGTCTTAAATAGAAAGCTATCGCCGAAGCGTTCCGCTTCAGTCGAATAGTTTGTGGCCTTAACGAATTTGGCGAAATTGGCATTGGAGACTTCGTATTTGTCCAAATAGAAATCCTTTAGTTTCACCACACGCTCTGGCGCTTCCCGATCAGCCGTAAAGTGCGGCTCATCCGTGCCAATCGGCAGACTGCCGCCCGGTATCAGCGACATGCCCTCAATCTCCGTCTCCGGGTAATAGTCGCGATAATGTTTGTTTTTGTTGCGCGCCTGTTGCTCGCACACCGGTTGCGCCGGCTCCTGCGCTGTTGTTGTTGCGGGGGCGGCAGCATCTCTTTCCAACTTGTTGCAGCCACAGTCGCCGTTGGCATTGTGGCCAAAAGCCGCCAATAATATAATTGCGGCCTTAAGTTTATTCATTTTAACTACCTTTCTAGTCGCAGTCGCTCAGCTGCGCACCAGGGCTACGGCTGACTGTTGACGCGGCCGATAAGATATCGATTACTATTTTGCCGAGAAATGTATATCGACATTAGTCATAAGGCGGTAAATTTAATAATAGTCCACAAATTACTAGAATGCTTATTTACCACAACTAAAAGTGCATGCAATATAAAAACCAGTTCAGTTTTGGGAAAACTTGGCGAGAAATCGAGAATCGAGTTATGGCAATTATAATTATTAGCTTACTTACTTTCAATATTTTTGTTCATTTCGGCGTGATTTTTTACTTTTTAATTGAGCATCTCAGAATTATTTTTAAGATAGCATTTTTTACTAAATATTATTCCCGCAGTCGATTAAAATTAAAATTTAGCGAATCTTACTGTTGAAAAAAATATTTTTTAAAAATAAATCAAAAAAATTAATTTTTGTATTTGCGCAGAATATAAATGCGGAATAAAAAATTCCTATGAATTCGTGAGTTTTATAGTTTTACACCAAAAAGAAATAATTTATTAATTAAGCAAATATTGCTGTAACTGGCATATTTTAGGACTATTTGACTATGTTTTATGGAACTTCTTCAACTGCTGCATGAATCCGGCGTTTGGCTGCACGCAAGGTCGCCACGACTTCACCAGGTTGTAGGCCTCCTCAAAGCACATGTCGCGACACTGCATAAGGTAGCCAATGACAACCGAAGCGGAGCGTGAAACACCCGCATTGCAGTGGACCAGGACACAGCCCTTGACAGCGTGCGCCTCCTCGATAAAGTCGATGGCAACGGGCAGAACATATTGGAGAATGTTCGTCTCGGGCAGATCGAGGCACGGCAAGTGCTTGCACTTGACCGTTGGCGGCAGCTCCACGTGGGGCGTTTCAATGCCCACACTCAATATGTGCGTTAATTTGTACTTGACGACGTTCTCCGGTGTGACGGCATCCTGGGAGCCCAAGTAGAGAAATTCACTTAGAATGCACGCGGGAACGGCATCGGGCTTAGTGTCCACAACGAATCCATATTGGCGTGCCTCCAGCTGTTCTGGACTGCCAGCCGTTGTCTCCTCGCCGGTCGAGGATCTGCGCCGTTCAACATAACGGGCGCCGGTGGGTGTGGTAACAATTGTGGTCGTCGGCCTTAGATTGGCCAAACGCTTTTGCAGCTCATACAGCAGTATCATATTGCCGACTGATTTAGTGACCAGTCTCGTCGGGCAGCTCGAAGGCCGCGTCTCGATAGTGTACGCGGCACAGATAGAGACCGCACGCGGGCGCCACTAATATGCGATGATCCCAGTTGTGCTTGGAGGGAATCGTTAGCATCTGATAGATGGAGCGTTCGTCGATGCGCCCGTTTGCCACCGCCAGCAGCGTGCCCACAATGCGTCGCACCTGTTTGTACAGAAATGACTTGGCCCTGATCTCTATGTCCCAGTAGTTGTAGGTTTCTTTTGCCAACGTTGCGTTCGGGCCCAGTGCAAGGCTTTGTCCAGGACGTATATTGATCTCATCGATTGTGCGCACTGAGAACATGGGATTATCGCGACTGGGACTCTTCTGTCGGCTGACGCTCATAAAGGTGCGAAAATCGTGGACACCAAGGAACATGCGTGCGGCGCCATTCAGACGTTCTATATCGAAATTATTGTTTCTGGAAATGAATTGAATATGATGAAGTCTGCTGAGCTGTAATCTATGTTCAGTTGGCTTACTGCAGAAAATAACACCTGTCTATCTCCTCGACGGGCACAAAAGCCTCGTAGCCTTTGTTCTTTAGACCGTTGCTCGCATCGGCCGGTGCCGCATTCTTGGCCACGGCCACTCGATACAAATAGGTGCGTCCGGTGGCGTGATAACGGCAATGGAAATCGTCCGCGACACGCTGCGCACCCAGGACACGTATGGGCAGGCTCTGCTTGTCCAGCGTTCGATTGAGCACACCTGTCAGCGTGGTCGTATCATAGGGCTTGCCATCGCTGCGCTCCAAGTCGACGTGAACGGTCGAGTGCAGGGCGTGCACACCGGCATCTGTGCTAAAAATACACCCAATTACGTATGGTCGCCAGGCATTAAAATACATTTGAAGCGCCTACCGACTGGAGAGCACCGTTTCAATTTCGTTGGTGGGACGAAAAACACGCAATGCCAACTCCAAGCAGCCTTGTACTGTATTTGTATCCAGACGCGCTTCTTCCAATTTGTTTATCGTCTTTTGTATACCACTGGAAATCACTGTCTTATTGTATAAATTGTTTTTCCAATGATCGCGCGACTCACCGAAAATTCGTGCCAATGTAGGAAATGTTGAGCAAATACCTATGCATTATAAGCACACCTACACTCACACAGCGCACCAATCGGAAAGGAAAAGAAAACATATGTTTTGCATTCGATTAATCGCCTTGTCATATTTCAGTCAGAAATTACTCAAAAAAGTTTCGGGCAAACAAAAATCGACTAGTCGATAGTTCAGTTTGCCATACATCGTACTAGAACATATTGTAGAAATATCGATACATAGTCTGTCAAAGTTTTGTAACCTGAATTAAAGCGAAAAAAAAGGGCAGACGTGCAAACAGTTCGGGCGACCGGTTAACATATTCACATTCGCACAGCTCAATTTTTGTTGTCAATCTTCCATCAGGATCAGGTACAACAGCAGCATTACAAACAATGGCCAATTTTGCTGATTACACCAGAAATGAGGAAACGGAGGTTAATAGCTGGATTCGGTTCGGGTTGCGCCTCGGCGTTAGCGCTGCACTGCATCCATTTGAATACTCAAAGACGCTGATACAGATTGGGTACGAGCCAATCCCCGCACGACCTGGCAAATCGATGCTGGGCAGACCCATGATGGTGCTGCCAAACATTTTCCAGTACGGTAAGTCGAGTGCATAACAATTTTCCACAACGAGCCGGCATTCAAATTGCACTTCGATCTCTCTCTCTCTCTCTCTCTCTCTCTCTCTCTCTCTCTGGATCAGCTGGTCACATCCGAAAGATCGACGGCTTCTATGGCTGCTATCGCGGCCTGACACCCAAATTGGTTGGCTCCGTTCTGAGCATGGTTGTGAGCGAGCGCGTCGCCGAGAAGCTGGGCCTCGCTCATCAGGAGGACAAGGACGAGTCGGAGCTGACCGAGGAGGAGAAGTGAGTTGGGCTTCGCTAGCACGATATTCAGCTAATGCAATTTTTTTTTTTTTGTGTGTTTTTTTTTGTGGCCATTAGCTATGTGCAATTCAAGTACAACTTGAAGCGCGACATTGTTTTGACGGTCAGCGGCATTGTTGTTGCCCATCCGTTCCACGTGATTTCGCTGCGCATGATGGCACAGTTTGTGGGCCGTGAGACGCTGTATAACTCAATATTGGGCTCGATTGCTGAGATCTGGAAAACTGAGGGCATTTTAGGCTTCTTTTCCGGCCTGATCCCCAAGCTGCTGTGCGAAGTGGCTTGCCTGGTGCTATCCAGCTCCACTGTTTTCATATTGAACAAATACCTCATCAAGGACAGGGAGGCCAGGCGATATAATGCCGGCTTCACGCAGTTTGCGTTCTCCAGTCTGCTATATCCACTGCAAGTGGTTTCCACATGCTCCGCAATTAGCGGCTCGCGCCTGATGGCCGGCCAACCGCCCATAATGCCCAGGTACAACAATTGGGTAGACTGTTGGAACGACTTGCAGTCGCGTCGAGAACTCAAGCGTGGCAGCTCGCTTTTCTGGCGGTAAATATAACGCAATTTGTGTGAATACCTTTAGCTTCCTGCTTGTGCGTCTAATCTTATCTCCTTGTCGCTGTTTTTTTTTTTTTTTTTTTTTTTTTAGCTCACAAGTGTTGCGGGCACCCATAGTTGCAACATCTGCCTTCGCCCCACTGCCCAAGTTGTCCCGCTACCAATAGATGAACGGTTAATGAAGACGCGATACGGTTACGGCCACAAGGGGCTTAGCCGGAACTACATCCACCGAGAGAGAGACGCGTCTGCCTGCATTTTGAATTTGCTCGACGAGCGCCGCCCTAAGACATAATTGCATTTCATTTCCCCGTCGCGATTATTATGCATCAAAGTAAATCTCTATGTTAATGTGGTCGCTTAAATTATGATTATCGAGTAACAACAAACAATTATTGGAACGCACTATATAATTTAATCAACCCTATTTCCTTTTGGCATCGAATGCCCATCCAAAGAATCACCTGTGTACGATGAGATTTTCAATTTACTTTAAATAGCCCGCGACTAGTTTCTTGTTGAGATTTTAACTGAACTATTTTAAAAATTAAAACGTTTTGCGCTAAAGAAAAAGAAAACACAAATTGAATGTTTGAGCCCAGTTTTGTTGCTGTTAAACGTGTAAGTATAGCTAAATATTTAAAGGGAGTTGATGTAAACCTTCAAGTTTATTGTTGTGTATTGTATATCATTTAGGTAGGATTAAGGTTGACCGACATAAACTATAACATTCGGTTTTAGTTTATCTGTATGACGGCTCCAAGATATATACACTATATATCTTATCTAAGAGTCACAGATTGTATAACGAAACAAGCTGGAGTATTAAAGTTGCACACCTAAAAGCAAGTGAGAATAGCCTACTTTTCGCACATGCTCGAGAACTGAAAAGCCTAATTATAAAATATGGCTTCATGCGTTTAGTGAGGCGGCATTGGGCATAACTGGAAGACAGTCGGCTCGATCTTTAAAGCAGATCGGCCATAAACTTAAAAGTGCTCTAGCTCGTAAACTGTGAAACATATAGATTATCACGATAATGATCGCCTTCTGGCAACACATTTGAACAGCATTCACAGCTGAATTTTTAGTTTATTGCCAAGTTGAGAGTACAGCTAACAAATTGATTTCTTACCGATTACGAACATTCCACACAACCAATAAGCCCCTTTTCACTTGATAATTAGAGTATAATAAGAGTGCTTATGCAAAAACTCCTTGAATCAATTTGAATAAACGCTGCTTCTTTTTTTTTTTGCTTTCGATAAAACGGGTATCCGTATCAGACAAGTGCTTAGCCGGCATTTTAAAGACTTCATCGGGCCTCATTATGCAATTTCAATTAAAATATAGGCAGAGGACTTGCCTCCATGAAGCTGTTTTCCTGCGTGGTTCAATGTACGTTTTTTTTTCATATACATATGTATATGTTTTTTTTAGGGGGGGCTGGGTCTGGTTTACTTTGCCTTTGGGCAGTGGCCAAACTGGAGTGCTCGATTATGGCCGCTTGGCATTGGCATTGGCGGCGCAAGCTGTGCGTTGGGAACTGGTTGGGAATTGGAAACTTTGCAGCTGGCCTGCATTGTTTTATGCACTGGCCGCCGTTTAGTCAGGCTAAATTTCATGTACCACTCAGCAAATGTGTCCAAATTGAGATTAAACGACAATTTCAATCAAAACAAGGCGGCGGGCAACAAACAACAAGCTGCAGTAACGATAACAACCTGCCCACAACCAACCAAACAACAATGCCAGACAACAACAAGCTGGTCGAGCGTTGCAACGGGGTGTAATCGACTGCACCATACTCTGTTTGCAGTGTTTAAATATCTAATGAAAGAACTCTCCCACTGCAGGTATTACCAAAGATAAAATTAAATAAAAATAATATAGTCTATATATAGACTTTTCGCCTTAGCCCGCCCCCTAATGGAGGTGACCAAAACATTCTTATCTTCATCTTTTATTTATAAAGAATTATAGTCTAAAGAATTCTTTATTTGAATAACGGTTAAGTTTTTTTTTTTTAATTTTAATTTATTATAATGTATTTGAACTCTAATATAAGTTAAGCAAAAGTCTTAATAGCTTGTGCTTATAAGAAAAATAAATGAGATTAAAGAATACAAGACTGCTAATGAGCTCCCATAAAAATGTGATCGCAGCCATCTGAGGCCTGATGATCGCCTTTAAGGCTCGATTTAGGAATTTCGAATACGTTAGACTCGATCGAAAACTTTTCACTTACTTTTTATAACCTGCACCCATTGCAAAATGGTTAAAAAGGGTATAATATCAAGTTTCTTTCAAATGAATCTGGAGACTGAGAACATTTGAATGTATTGCAAGTAGTACTTAGTAGTACTTAATCTATCTATTAGTTGTTATTTTAGGTTTCTTTTTTTTTTTTTTTTTTTTTTTTATTGCAGCATATTGTCCAAAACTCTCTAGCGCATTTTTAACTAAAACCGCCTTTAAAATTATGACTATACTTAAGACTACGACTTATAACTATGACTATTTACATTTTTGTTATTTTTATTAATTTTTCTAAAGGTTTAAGTCGTTTCTGGTGTCTTTTAGTTTTAAGATGTTGAAGTTGATCTTGTGCGGGGATAGCAATATGCCCGCTTTCCGCCGGTGTGCAGGGTATTCACAACAACAAGTGGCAGCCGCATTCAGTCGCCGTCAACAAAGTGGCCAACTTCATTCAGTCTGCAACGCGCGCTTCAGCCGAACAGACGTGAGTGCGATCTTGGCTCCAACTGCAGGTGCGTGAGTGTAAACAACAACTCGAACTCCAACTCGAACTCGAATTCGGTCTCCAACTCGAGCCCCAAGACCAACTGGGCGATCGACCCACGGGCAGAGGCAGTCGATCAAAACGAGAGCCAGCCAATAAAAAGTGCTAATTGTGTGTTTAAGATGTGAATAAATGTGTAAGCGACTAGCAACAACAGCAACAACAGCAACAGCAGCAACAGCAGCAACAACAACAACAGCAGCAGCAGCAACAAAAGATATTTTCTTTTTCGTGGGCAGCTCAGCGAAATCGCATTTGCATTTCTCTCCTTCTATATGCATATATGATACTATATATTTATAACTTCTCCTCTCCTTTTTTTTTCTTCTTCATTTTTTTTTTTTTTTTTTGACCCAGGGCAGATTAAATTGGTTCAATCGCCGTTCGATAAACCTATGTATTTTTCTTGCCATTGTTGTTGACTGGCCAGCTCGGGGCCGGCTTTTGTTGCTATCGTTGTTGTTGTGCATTTGGATTCGAGAATTTGAATAATAAATCGCTGAATGCAAATATTAGAAATCTGTCCGTTAAATCGTTCAACTGGAAACGCGGAGAACAAAACGTCGCGACCTCAAAATCATAATTCTGAATGAATCGCCATTTGGACACTCTTCTGGGTAAGAAACCAAAAACAAAAAAAAAAAACTATACGTTTGGCCAATACCATTTATCGTGATTGGCAACTGTCGCCGCACTTAATACTAATTGCGGTTGATTAAAGTAGCGCCACATCCAGTTTCGATATCGAGACGTGAGAGATTCGCCCAAACAACTTAATAGCTAGCCCCCCTTCCCCCCTTCCTCCCCCCGGCGACCAGTCGGCACGATTCGCGCCCGGGCTTGGCTTTGAAACCAAAGCTATTAAATAATTAATGGCCAGCGATGCAAAAAAAAAAAAAAAAAAAAAAACCGAAGTATACAAAAAAAAGATATAAAAACAAAAGAAATGTTGTGCATAGGCGATTGCTGCATGCTTGTTGCATTATTTACGGCCTGCTTAGCTAGTTGCCGTATCTCGAGGCCCTCATTAGTGCGGCCAGCAACGGAGTTATAAAACCAGAACCCCGAGCAAGTGCTCAGAAATGGAGCTGCGCTTCTTTTGCTTATCATCTCTGATTGATTTGCGGCGCGTAGAAAGTTCACCTGTCAATCTGATGGCTCGTTTTTGGCAACTACGTAAGCCCATAATGGCCCTTATGCGGCCAAAGACGTTAATGGTAAAGCTAAACAAGCTGAAAGCCGAAAACGAAATTATTTTCGCGCGCTTATTGAAATTTTCCATCTTCTTTTCTTTCGGTGCCCAAAAATAATTGTTAACGCACGGCTTGAATCTAAGTCTGGGTTAGATTTAACTCATATTTTTTATACCCAAAAATATGTTGTTGGCCCTGCTCGTAGTTCGAATCTATAAACACGGATTTTGGTTTAAACCCTGCCTTGTAGTGTTTTTTTTTTTTCAAATTTCTGTTAAGCAATTTAGCTTATATTTAATTGAATTTATCAAAATAATTTTCAAACCCTTAGTTGTTTTATTTTATTTTTCTTGTGCACCCAAAAATAATTGTTAATGGTTCAATTTGGTTTAAAATTTTTTTTTACCATGTTAATAAAAACAATTCAGCTTATAATGTGTAGATTTTGTTTTTGAAAATTTTTTTTCTTCAACCTTTTTTATAATTTATAAATTTCGAACCAATGTTGCCTTTTTAGATTTGATTTACACCAGGTTCGAACCCCTGATTTTGAAATTGTTGTACAAGTTTATTATCAAAAATTGCATTACTCAAATTTATTCATTTTATATATTCAAAATTCCAAAAAATATATTTAACGCTATGCCATAAATTGAACATAGCTGTAAATGTTATAAGAAAGATATCAAATGTTTTATTTTATATATCGTAATAAAAATAAACAAAAAAAATGAAAACTGCGGGTTCGAACCTCGCGACTAATTCGTCGCTAAGGGACTCCCCTAATCCCTGCCCACCTTGTGGGTGTCCAGGGGCTTGTCCACGCGCACCACCCGCTCGGCGACGTTCAGGTACGCCTCGTACTCGACCGTGTCCGGCGTGGTGTCGTAGTGGTAGTGTCCGCCCCAGTTGCTGAACGAGAACGAGTGGAAGTGCTGCAGGCGCAGGTCGAGGTCGTGCTCCTTGGTGACCAGGGTGCCGACGGCGTTCAGCTGGGCGGGCATCTCGTAGAACTTGAGCCACTCGTTCACCTCCGCGTCCGTGTGGATCGGCGTCCGGCTGAAGTCGCGCATCACGTGCTGGTGGGCGGCGCCCCGCTTGATCACAAAAATGCCGCCCAGCCCGACCACCCGGTCGCCGTAGTGCTCCTCCAGGCCCTTCCGTATGCACTCGACGAAATTCAGCGCGCCCGTGCGCCGCCTGGCGCCGATCCTCAGCACCCGGCCGGGCTCGCCCCGGCTCAGGTACAGATTGAGCAGCAGGGCGCAGCGCGGCTCCGAGCTGGGTATGCGCTCCAGGACGCACTCCTCGCGCTCCTCGCCGCGCACCGTCGCCGTGTAGCTGCCGTTGGTCAGCTCGTCGGCGGCGCTCACGGACAGATTGTAGATGCCCTCGCAGTTGGAGCCGCGTATCGGATAGGGCCCGGCGCCGGCGCCAATTGCGAATATCTTGCCGGCACCCTGTATCCGGCGCGTGATCTCCGCTATGTTGTACAGCTTGTCGCGCTGCACCAGCGGCAGCAGATACGGCGGACCGCCCACCTCCAGCAGCGTCGGCCTGCCGCCCAGGCCCGACTCCACCAGCCCGAACTGCGCGGCCTTGAGGTCGGGGCAGGCGCCCACCTCGACGCTGGCGGTCGCGAAGTTCTTGCTCAGCGCACCCTGTATGACTGCGCGAGAGGGAGAGAGAGAGAGGGAGAGGGAGAGGGAGAGTGAGCGACGCATGCATTGAAAGAGCTTTATCTCGCCCTCCATCTAGACAAAAGCTGCGCAAAAGCTTTCCCGCTGACAGTCGCATGTGTTTTCGTGTGCGAGAACAGTTAAGCTCCGCATGGCCGAACAGTAGATACCCTTACAATTGTATTTATTTTGAACAAACTAAAAACTGAATCATAGAAACACTTAATTTTGTCAAATGTTAACAAATATTAGTATTCTGATAATCTTCAAGAAATTAAGAATTTCTTTTTATTTGATTTTGTAGTCGGACAGTAGTAAAACAATTCCCAAATCTATATAACTTAGTAAGGAAAAAAACTGTTTTCTGACTGAAACTTATTTTCCGGCCTGTAATTTCTATGGGAGCTATATGTTTTAGTAGTCCCATATTGTTAAAATGTTGATCAGAAGTTGGGAGCCTAAGGAATTTAATTCGAATATTTTGAAAAGCACCGAAGTTATTTAAGCAGGAACCCAAATTTTGAACAATTTTCCAGAAATTCCAGAAATTACTTGGGATATCTTTAAAAAAAACAAAACTATGGCAGCTATATGATATAGTCGTTTTTGCCAACTTTAAATAAATGTGTTACAAATCTCGCGACAAGCCTTTGATACCCGCTGCCAGGGTATGAGAACACGCCAAGAGAACTTTACAAAAAAATAAAAAAAATAAAAAACCGGCTATGGAAAGTTCGGCACAGTTTTTGAAGGTCATTTACTCCGCGCGTATCTTTAATGCGCACTAAATCTTGCTGCTGCTGCTGCTGCTGCTGCTGCTGCTGCTCACCTTGCTGCAGCTCCTCCAGCGCTGGCACATGCAGCGGCTTCTCCTCGAAGACCAACTGGGCCGTGTTCAGGTGGCTCTGGCTCATGTTTTTCCACGTACAATTCCGGCTGAAGCCCCGACTCGATCTGTGCGCCCGCTTGCTCCGAACGCGACTGCGGCGCCAAATCCACGAGCTCGCGGCTCGAAGTAGCTGCGGCTTTTGTCCTATAGTTAACATTGCCCGTACAGGGTGACCTATTGGCGATAAGATAAACCGAATTTTTTAGTTTTCCGCAGCCCAGTTTGAGTTACTGTCTAAATGCATTGTGACACTGATCGCTTAAATTTATATACTACAGTGCGCCCTCGGCTCGTGGAACCTTTGTATCTTTATACATATATTTAATATGCCAACCGAATTTGCCGTTTTTGACAATATGGAAGTTTTAGCTGAATTTCGGAAATTACTTTATTTTATTTGAAATTTTTTCATATTTTCCGCTTCCACATAATCCTATATATTTATTATGCGTTTATTTTTATTTACTTAGCGTTTTTGAGAATATGGAAATTTTTGCTGAATTTCGGAAATTACTTTTTTACATTTTTTCATATTTTCTGCACACATACATATGTATATTCCAATATATTTAATATGTCAACCAACTTTCTATATACCAAATTTGCCGTTTTGAGAATATGGAAATTTTAGCAGAATTTCGGAAGTTACTTTATTTTATTTGAAATTTTGTCATATTTTCCGCTCCCATATATTCCTATATATTTATATTGCCAACCAGCTTTCTATATACCAAATTTGCCGTTTTGAGAAAATGGAAATTTTTGCTGAATTTCGGAAATTACTTTTTTAAATGTTGTCATATTTTCCGCACTCATATATCCCATATATATTTAATATGCCAACTTTCTATATACCGAATTTGCAGTTTTTGAGTATATGGAAATTTTGCTGAATTTCAGAAATTACTTTTTTAAATTTTTTCATATTTTTTGTACCCATATATTCCAAAATACTTAATATGCCAACCAACTTTCTATACGTCAAATTTGCAGTTTTTGAGAATATGGAAATTTAAGCTGAATTTCGGAAACGACTTTAATTTAAATGTTGTCATATTTTCCTCAAATCTCTCGCTAAACATGCACCAGAAAGACAAAGAAATTGTTGTGTAAAAAGAGAGAAATACTAGACCCGCTGTTTGGTTTTAAGTATCTCAACCTACCCTACCAAATTTTCCACGCCGCCGATAACTTTCCCCTTCGGTATTATTTGTCACCTCGGCAAACCGGTTGGGCTCTAAAGCCGCGGCTTAAACGCTCGTGGCCCAAACCTGATAACGTCTCGCGTTGGCTTCTACATTCTATTTAGCATATTTGAAAGTCTTTGTGTGAAAATGCATAAAATATTGGTCGACGATTGTGTGCAACTAATAAAGTTTTGCCATTATGCGGCATTTCGTATATAGATTGGTCCATTTCTGTATGGAGTACTGTTAGAAGAGAATGCTCCGGCGTTTCTTTTACTAATGAGCTTTGCTCAGCCGGAGACCATTAGCCATGTACGTACAGTGAAAGCTCGCTATCGCGCTCTTTTGTCCAAGGGTAATTTCTGATAAGAACAGTTGTAGCGGTAATAAAAAGATCAAACGAAAATATTAAAGAACATTTTTTTTGTGATTTACTTTTATTTGAAATAAATGTGCTATAAAATTTGTATTTTACAAAATCGCCTCCTACAAAAGTGAACAGCTAAAGGAGATGAGTGCCGTTCGTCATCAAAGTGCTCACTGTACACTTCAAACATGTTAGAAGTGCCATCGCACTGATAAGCCCTGTTTGCACACCATTTGAGGTTTACCTCGCAGATAGCAGCCGCAGAGCTGGGGAGTCGTTTAGCGGTCACCACTGGCTCACAGTGGGTCAACGATAAGGCAGCCGTGAACAAATTTGCGCCCAGTGTCAATTTGACGAATTGCTGACCTCAACAAGCGAGGCGTGACCTGCTTCTGGCCGCTATCAGCCGCTCTTCATTCCTGTGCCCCCATTGGCCGGGCTGTCTTCTGTTTGTTCTGCGACACAGTTACTACACTCAGCGAAAATGCTGACAGGTCTGGGAGAAAATTAGAAGCGTTTATTTTCTGCAATTTCAATTTATTTCCTTGTTTATTTTTTTTAACCATTTATTATACTAAATCATGAAATATAAAAATTCTAAAATTTAATTATACCATTTTTTTTTTTAAATAAATTCTTGAAAAAAATTAAAAAAAAAAAAATATTTTTATAATTATCCAAATTCTTAAATTAAAATTCTTAAAAATGGTAATTATAAAAAAATTAAATATAAACATATAAAAACTAATAAATAAATAAGATAAACCTTAAACGTTTTTCATAAATGCATTATAATAAAAATTTATTATAAGAATTATAAATGATAAATGATGATAAATTTATAAATATATCCTAAAAAGTTCCAAATAATATTCCAAAATAATGCAAAATTCGGTTAGAAAAATAACGCACATTTTTTTTTTTTGTACAACAGTCAAATTGTCAAACACTCAAATTGAGTACAATTATATATATTTATATATAATTGGGACTTTTATCGGTCTGTAAAAACCACAATTATTTTGAGCGTCAAGTTTTTATCAAATTACATTCTTTTTTTATAATTCTAAAGTTGATTTAATGATATTCTGATATTCAAGTTAGCTACAACAATAATTTGTTTAACCATTTTTTGTTGTTAATTGTTTGTAATGCATTTTAGTTAGCTTAGTTAGTTTTATCGCGAGCACCCTGTATATTTGTGGAGTCTTGATCTTGGGCATTTCTTTGACCTGGCTGGAGCCCGATAATCGCAGTAATTTCTCCGAGTGTACGCCGCACGCATGCAATCACGCTGTCCATGTCGATGTTCATGTCCAAGACAGATTACCAAACTGGTCCACGTCCACGCAGTCCGTCAGAATCGCGGCAGATAGCTGATCATAATTGGCCAGCGCAGCATCTCTAGAATCCTATTGAGAGCGCGCCGAGAAGGAAGCCTTCTCCGGCGCTGACCCCAATTGGCGTCCCCAAACGAGAACTCGAGAGCTCGCTGGCGACCCAATTCCAACGCCCATTCGCAGATGTTGCTCGTTCACTTCACTTTTGCGCCTAGCTGGGAACTGGTTGGGAACTGTGTCGGCCGGGGGAGGGGGGGGGGCATATTTGTCTTGCACTGGATCTGGCCGGGTGATTAACACGCATTCATGATGTTCCTGTCCCATTAGGCAATGCTTGACTGGCGCCAACTGTGATGGGCAATCGGATCGCGCACAGGGCCGCCGACGGCGCGCCGGACACGCAGTTCAATACGCGACGCCGCTATCAGCACCACAAGCGGGAGTACTGCCTGCAGAGCGAATACCGTTCCAAGACGCTGCCGGCGCGGCATCCGCAAGGTCCGCAAGGTCCGCAAAGTTCGGCCGCCGAGGGCCAGGCCCGCTTGGACTCGAGCAGCTGCCTGGGCTCGGGCCATGCGACGAACGGCACGCCCAGCGGCGGCGAGACGTCGCGCATGCTCTTTCTGCTCTACTTAATACACCGCACCTGGAACGTGGTCATGGACACCATGGACACGCGCACCAAGAGGTAATTGCACACTCACACCCAGTTCACAGCTAAATACCGTTACCTCTCGCCTGCAGCCGCTCGACGCCGCCGAAGCAGTCACCTGTGCCGACGCAGCAGCGACCACGCGGCGCGGACGAAGAGTGCTCCATTGGCATAACGGACATGGACGCCTCCTCCTACTGCTCGCAGTACTCCTGCTGCAGCTGCTCCTATTGCTACGAGGACGCCGTCGAGGGCCGCACCAACGTCTGCAGCTCGAACGCCGACGAATACTCGCTGGACTCCATCTACGAGCAGGGCAAGTCCATGTGCTACAGGTGAGTGCCGCACAATTCAAAGCCAACGGCTCGCAGCGCAGCCAGCTCTTGTCAGACACCCCGTGAATTAAACTGCTGCCTACTTTCGTGCGGGCCACAAAACGAAAGCGCACTGCTTGCAGGCAGACTCAACTGCTTGGCAGTTGGGTTTGAAAAGAAGAACAAGGCATCTTTTAGATAATCATTTATTTGCGTTGTTTGTCAGCAAGTTCAACAGCTTAGAAGCAGTCATCGATGGAGGGCAGAGCACCGTCGCAGTACTTCCAGGTGGACCAGGCAGACCAGCCCTGCTGTCCCTGGATCTTACGGGCGCAACGGACGGAGTCGGCGATGTCGTCGGTGAGGAGGGCGTTGCAGCTGAGGGCGCACTCGTTGTAGGAGAAGCGACCGTTGGCAGGCTGGCACCAGTAGTAGTTGTTGATCTGGAAGATACCGTAGTCGTTGGAGCCGTTGTAGTTCTCGGGGCCGACGACGCCGGTGCGGTAGGAGCTCTCGTGCTCGGCAATGCAGGTCCACTTGCTCAGCTGGTCACGGGGAACGCCCAAGTTGGACATCTCGCGGGCCAGGGAGCAACGGTCCATGGTGCGACCGAAAGCGGGAGCGGCGAAAGCGGCCAGGGCAACCAAAACGATGAAAGCCTTCATGATTGAACTTCAGTAAACTGATGTCGATTTGCTGAAAGCGTTTCCCTTTTATAGGCCACAATTATCTTATCGTTATCTGAAGTGCGTTTCAATCTCAACAGCTTTGTCGGAAGTGTTGTCTTCAAGACAGCGCAACATAGATAGTGGGCCATAGAAGAAAAATCAAAGTTGAGTTGAGAGGCGATATGTAAATCCCCCAATTAGCAGACAAGCCTCAGCCGGAAAGACAGCACTTGAGATTATGCAATCTGTGGGCTCTTCGAATATCTTCATTATTTAATTTGTATTAAATGAAAAATTAGGGAGTACAATTTATTATTTATTAGTGGAAATTTTAATTTAGAAATATAGTGTTAAGATCTTTTCTGACTACGCCCTCTGGGGCGTGGCAAATCGATTAAATCGATCTTGGGAGGCCATATAACCAAAAATAGATAGTTTATTGATGATCTCCTCTAAAGATCGAGCTGAAAAATTTCGGCCACGCCCACTCCCGCCCCCATAGATTACAAAAATCTAGATATTTCCAATAGAATAACAACAATTAAGGTTTTTTTTCGACTATTTCAAGCTTCGTCGGTTACACCCGCTTAGAAAGTTCTTACTTGGTTTTTTTATATTTTTACTATAAACAAGAAAACTAGTTAACAATGGTAGCTTAGTAAAATAATTTAGTTAAAATATTGAGACCTATAGCTATTTATATCAAAGTTAACCAAATCATATTATTTTTTTATTATTAATTTTGACTCAGAGCCTTTAGTGAAAACAACTTAAATTAATGCATACTTTGAGCATCTCTACACAAAGCGTTGCATACTTTTACGGGTCAAAAATCTCCTGTGAATATTACCCGGTTTTAGAAACCTCCTAAAGAGAAGAAAAATCCGCGATGTCCACAATTTTCATTCCTGTACATTTCGATAACACTACGCTCCCATTATCAAGTCGACGCGGAACTATTATTCAAAATTTGCACTGATTAAAAGGAGATTAGAAAAACAATTTCAACTTTGGTATCAATTCCAATTGCAACACGCAAAGCACTCTAGATAACTACAGCTATCGAGTACATTCGCCAGAGATTATGCTCCCTATAAAAAGGGAAGACTTCGGACGAATCGACATCAGTTTACTGAAGTTCAATCATGAAGGCTTTCATCGTTTTGGTTGCTCTGGCCGCTTTCGCCGCCCCCGCTTTCGGTCGCACCATGGACCGTTGCTCCCTGGCCCGCGAGATGTCCAACTTGGGCGTTCCCCGTGACCAGCTGAACAAGTGGACCTGCATTGCCGAGCACGAGAGCTCCTACCGCACCGGCGTCGTCGGCCCCGAGAACTACAACGGCTCCAACGACTACGGTATCTTCCAGATCAACAACTACTACTGGTGCCAGCCCGCCAACGGTCGCTTCTCCTACAACGAGTGCGCCCTCAGCTGCAACGCCCTCCTCACCGACGACATCGCCGACTCCGTCCGTTGCGCCCGTAAGATCCAGGGACAGCAGGGCTGGTCCGCCTGGTCCACCTGGAAGTACTGCGACGGTGCTCTGCCCTCCATCGATGACTGTTTCTAAGCTGTTTATTTGATTTCGAAGTAAAGACGAACATTTCAAGCTAAAATTGATCGTGTTTTCCAACTGAATGGGCTCTTATATTTTTACAAGACTGCCTGCTCTTATACTCCCCTTGCGTGGTATAAGCCAGGTTAGGAAGCGCCACAGTTTATGCACAGACTTCTGAGCTCTTGGCTTTGTGACGTCACAATATCGGAATTTGCATAGAATTAGCGGCAATTTCACTGTGAAATTATAATAACGGCTAAAGTAGGCGCTCAGCACATATATCAAAATGGCCCCGATCGAACAACTACAACTACAACCAAAGCTCAACTTACATTTTTTTGATCTAATTACAAATTTACTCTCAAAAGTCTAAAAACTTTAAATCAGCGTAATTTAGCTTAATATTTTATAATTTATATAATTGCAACGCAAAAAACGAAGCACAGATAAATATTGTGACGTCACGCACTTTTAAGCCGCGCTCTTTTGTTTCAGCGCAGCCGAATAACGGCACTGTGCTTAGCGCAACCTTTAAGTCTCTTAATCGTAGCATAAGCCCGAGCTTATACGCGCTCTTATACTCTTATACTCGCCTCAGACTGCTTGCATGAGCTCTTATACTCGCCTAAGTCTGCTTGTGTAGCGTAAGCTCTTATATGTGCCTAAGACGACTTGTGCAGTATAAGCTCTTACACTCTTATACTGCTTGCGTCGTATAAGAGCGGCCGCTCACCAATGAGAAACGAGTCGGCAAAGCGACCGCAGAGCCGAACTAACTGTCAACGGCAGCTTGGCCTGCACCGAGCTGAGGCCGAGGCCGAAGCTGAAGCTGAAGCTGAAGCTGAAGTTTAACGGTTGTGCCCGACTTGGACGCTGGCTCAGTCGGTGCGTGACTTCGCAGCGGAACAGACGTGTGGAACGCATAGATCCATATCTTTTTTTTTTTGCTACATCGAACGATGGCTTTGCTAGCCGCGCTTTAGGGCTAACAAAGTGCGATCGTGAATAAAGTATACCCATACACGATAAATGGTTAGTTTTGGCTTGAGTTTAAAAACCAGCGTTCTGAACGGTTTCCGTTGCCATTGGTAACGGCCACTCTGGCCAATTTCTACAACTTTACGCAGCTTGTTACGTGTCGCCGACGATTACGCGATATATATTATATCTGTATATATATATGTATATAGTATATGTATATGAATGCTGTGCGTTCTCGAGTGCAAAACAAGTTTTATTGGTTAGAAAAGTGTTCGACTGGCGGTCGACTCCCCCTCGCCCCAACACCCCCCCACTCCCCCCCTCCCCGTTGGCTGCAGCTAACAGCATCGCGAGCGCGCGCTGATTGCATTCTAACGGTAAAACGAGTACGACTCTGACGACTGTCGTTGGCCCGGCCCGGTCTGGCCTATTGCAGCATCCACAACAACAACAACAACAATAAAAACAACAACAACAACAATTGCAGCCGTAACTAAGTAGCATAGAACGTTGCGCGTTTGCTTTTGTGCTAATCTTCTCAATTTATGTTTCTTCTTGTGCCCCGATGACGCTGCAAAGTGCAAAGAAAAGCCAACTTTTCCAATATGAAAAGCGTGTGTGCGTGTGTGTGTGACTGTGTGTGAACATTTTTGAGAACGTTCCGCATTTGGCCCAATTTCGATTCGTGTCGTTTAACTCTCGCATATGCTCCAAATTGGATTTCGTTTTGGCCTAGAAGTGTGGAACGCCATTAGCCCCAACGAGGTAAGCATACCCCCCCCCCCCCTCCAACCATCCTCCCAACTCCCCCCAACCAAATGCCCCAGCTGGTCAGCTCCGTGGAAGGTTACCTGCTCTTCCAAACTGGCCCATTGTTCTCTGTGGGCTTTTCGGCCTGGCCGATACGCCCACCTGAATCTAATCTGAATCTCGTCTGAGGCTGGCACTAACGTGCTTCCATATATGCTAATAGGGCTCAACTTTCTTTCACACACACACACACACACACGCACAGCTGAGCCACAATCCTCTCGAGCTTTTGGCTTTCGTGTGGGCAGCGCTGGCATTGAAACGGCCAGCGATTTTGGCCTGGCCAGAACCACATGGAAGACAACAAGTGCTCGTTAGGCTGACAGTCGATGCTATACCAATATTGTGGCCACATTGAGGCAAAAATCAAAAAAACAAATATATACTATATAAAGATGACGAGGCTGTGACCGACTAGCTGCTACCCTGTTGAGGTTCTTAGACTAGACTATAATCACTTCTAAATAAAATACCTTTCACCCAGTCTCAATTCCACATTATATTAAATTTACTCTACAATAACTTATCTATTGTTCTTATATAAAACATTCGATCAAATCAAGGCTTTAGCTTTGACAATTTCTTCAGTGGTAGTCAGGCAAGAGATCCGTTATCCATAACCAGTGTTAAAAGTAATCTATTTCTATCTATTAATCTGATCCTCTTATAATATTTGAAACTTCGTTTAAGAACTGAGCTCAAAACCTATATTTATTGATTTTAGAAAAATTATAAAATATGATAAAACAAATTAATATATAAATACGAAAAATGACAAGCTAAAATCGATATTTATCGGTTTTTGGAAAAAAAAGATAGGGATTGACGAACAAAAAATTAGTGAATGCATCTTAGTTCTAACAAATTTTGAGATATGCTCACGAAACAGCAGCAGAAAATCGATATTTATCGATGGCTGCGAAATGGGCGCAGTTCGCAATGTCAGTAAAACATGCCTTATAGTATCTGATATCGACCGTTTTATGTAGAATATATGTCCATACATATTCAAAAATCCTTATGTGTCCTCTTTCGCCTGCTGCCGTATATACTCCGTTTAAACACGAAAAGCAATTGCATTGCGTACAGGGTATTTTAACTACACAACAAATTGCATTTAACCGTACTCGAAAGCGGCAAAAAAGCGCCATGGAAATGATGAAAAATTGAATTGGCGACGGCACGCTTCGAGACGAGGCACACACAGCCCCCGTGCCCCCCATCCGATCCCCCCTGCCCCAGCCCCAACTCCAGTCCCCAGTTACGGCCGCTAACAATGCCACTTGGCGCAGAGAGAAGCGTAAGAGAAGCAATAAAAAAGCAAAAGAAATATCTGTGGGCAGCACACATAACAAATGGAGATATACTATAGCTCTATATGCTGCGCTCAGCTAGACGAAAACTGTTCCGGTCTGATTTAACAATTGTTAATAATAAATAGCTTATGCATTGGACACGCTCCAACTGGACAGTTGGGCGTCGCACGCAACCCAATTGGAATAGTTGCGGCAAAGCCCCAAAAATATATATCCCCCAAAAAAGAAAAGAAACAAAACGAAGAAGATAAATGTGAAAAGAAAATTTTCTTTTCATCGCATTTTGCGGTCGAACGCAAATTCTTTGTTTGGCTTATTTGAAGGCGCTCCGAGTGGGAGTTAGGGCATTTGCCGGCGTCGGCTTGGGGCCAATAAACAGCCGCCGAACACCTGACAAATGTGGCAATTGTTGATTGAGTAACCGCAATTTGCTTAGAGACGCTCTTTGTGCCGCTTAGGCAATGGCCAATGGGCTTTCGATACCCTGCAGCCATTCAAAATGGGCGAAATGAGGGGTATATTGACCTTAAAGAAAACTTGCTACTATATAGTATTACTAATAAAAGAAAAGTTACATACGTGCATAGCCAGTTTATTTTTATTAAAAGAATAGCACTAAATCGATAAATATCGATAGCCTAGCATAGATTAAGAATATTTTACATTTTGAATTAAATTAATTTAAAAATGATTTTAGAGTGAAAGGTTCTAAAATATTATAACAAACCCGCTTTAAAAATAAAAGTTATTGAAGAATTAAATTTTCGTATTGTGGCCAAGAGTCAGGAAGTTAACAGTTCAGCACAAGTGTGGCAGGGGGCTTTAAGGGTTAAGCCCCCCATTTAAATAAATATTTGAAATATTTTGCTTTTCTTTATTTTTTATTTTTTTTTAATTTATAGAAATTAGTAGAAATATATGTGAGCACAGGGTATCTGGCTATCGAGCTGTGCTCTCCGGGCTAGCTGCAAAACTAATTGAACTAAATGGAAGTGGCCCAAAGCATTTGGTACAAAGTGTGCAAAGCAGCAGCCATCGCTAGTTAATTGGGCTCAAAGGCCAGCTGTCCACGCGCACCATTAACAAAGCCGTCAATTTGCATTCAACGGCCCAAATTGCGATATCTCGGAACGTGTGCACACCTCGAGGGCCCCCTCGTCGTATCTCCGATCGCAGACTTATCAATCGCCAGCAGTCACCGCCGCGAGCACATCGCTCGCGGGCACTTGAGATAGGCAAATAGTCCAACAGGTCCTCCATTAAGATAGCTTTGCGCTCCACTCGATCGCCAGATATGGAAGTGTGCCTAGACCAACATGGGAACTCCCGAGATAACAAGGAACTAAAGGGGGAGAGAGAGAACTGGGCTTTATGGCTTCTAAGAAGTTTAGATAAATATACAAGATATTACCAACTGCTCTACTTAATTGTGGACAAATTGCAATTAAATTAGGTTAATTACATACTTGCTTTCATCTGAATGTAAATATTAAAAAATGTTGTTTTGATTATTACAACCTTTCGCGTATAAAGTCTACTAGAAGTAAGTCCCTCTCTCCATATGAATGCAATTTTTTTCGCTGCCAGAGAAGTCAGAGACTTACAATTTGGAATATAAACTCGTGTATACCCATGTCAGATAAAAAGTAAACATTTTTTGGCTACACCCACTGGGGGCGTGGCAATTCGATAAAATCTATATATCTGCCTTAGTTTTGAAGCCAGATAACCTCCGCCAACAAGAAAACTTTTAGAACTCAGCACCTGATTTTTTGTATTTTATAGATCTTTGTCACATTTTTAAAAATATATAATTACAGCCGTATAATTAACTTAGAATTTAACAAAGATTTTTTTCTTCCTTATTATTAGGCTAAATCTAGAAAATTTAATTAGAGTACTCAGTGTATTTAATACTTACTAATAAATACCAAAACGTACTCAATAAAATAAGTATATTTTTTAGATAGATACTATATTACGTGTATATATTTATTAGGTATTTTTTTTTAGGCTCTTCGGGTACTCAAAAAGTTCTTGAAATGAGGATTTCACTCTCGAATTTTTCAGTTAATTTGAATGCAAAATGCTTGGATTTTTCGCAGAGTGAACCTGAATGTATTGTCCAGATTTTGACCTGCAGCGAAGACTTCTAAACGTGCATTTTCGTATGGACTTTGATTTGTAAACAAAATCACTTTGACAGACAAATTGCGCCTGGCTTTTGCCACTTTCTCCCAATTCACGAATCTGCCAATCTTTGACCGGGGGGCCAATGGGATTATAAATTCCAATCATCTTATAATTGCGCACATATATCGTGCTGCCGCCGCAGCTCGAGGAGCGCCCTGAGCGGCCGTCAATCATCTCATCGGTAGCCGCGATTTATCTAATGAAAACGACATTGTTATATCCACCGATTTCGTGGCTTACCTTCGACATTTGTCTCTATTGAACCCATACGGAACTGCTGCCACTTTTGCACTATTTGTTTACGTCTTTTCCATACACACATGAATTAAAATCTATGTCGCATTACCTCCAAAAATTCAAAATCAAAATCAAAATCAAAATCCAAAAAAAAAAAAAAAATAACACCAGTTCAACTGGTTTTGGACTTATTTATTCAGCGCAGACAAAGTCGGCGCTAATGCTGCGAGCGATCATAATTAATATGTTTGGGTTGGCCCATAAATTGGTGTTGACCCGCTGTCATTTGTTGGCGGTTGGCTGGCCACCTTGCTGAGAGCCAAGTTTACTTTCTACGGTCGAGAGAAAATGTGCAAAAAATTCAGATTCAATGGCCCAACAAATTGGTTTTTAATTATACGCCAGTTTCCAGCATTATAAACCTATAGAAAATCTAAATATATAAATATTCTGTTCGATATTCGTATTAGAAAGTCATTTTTGGCGACTAGAGATTTTGGTTTATTTTTGTTTTAATGGAAACCTAGGGTATAAAAGGATGCCCTTTAAATTTCCTGTTAACCTCGACAAATAGAAGAACAATCTCCAAGTTTTATTTTATATTCATTTATTTAATATCAAAAAACCAATTGGTGATCAGCTTAGAAGCAGTTATCGATGGAGGGAAGAGCACCGTTGCAGTACTTCCAGGTGGACCAGGCAGTCCAGCCCTGCTGGCGCTGGATCTTCTGGGCGCAACGCACGGAGTTGGTGATGTCGTCGGTGAGGAGGGCGTTGCAGCTGAGGGCGCACTCGTTGTAGGAGAAGCGACCGTTGGCGGGCTGGCACCAGTAGTAGTTGTTGATCTGGAAGATACCGTAGTCGTTGGAGCCGTTGTAGTTCTCGGGGCCGACGACGCCGGTGCGGTAGGAGCTCTCGTGCTCGGCAATGCAGGTCCACTTGTTCAGCTGGTCACGGGGAACGCCCAAGTTGGACATCTCGCGGGCCAGGGAGCAACGGTCCATGGTGCGACCGAAAGCGGGGGCGGCGAAAGCGGCCAGAGCCAGCAGAACGATGAAAGCCTTCATGTTTAGAATTTTTCAAAACTGATGTCGAAAGCCTGTGAGGCTGGCGCTTTTATAGGGCCCTATTATCGCAGAAGTACTCCAATCTCAAGTGCTTTTTGCTATATTATAATCTTTTTGATAGATAGAGCGGAGGAGGGCTGTATTATCTAATCAAATAATTTTGAATGCAGCAAAAAATATTAAATGTCTGAATCTGAAAAGTTTCTTTACATTAAAGTTGATTATAGATATCCTTAAATCAAAACCACCATATTTGATGTTGTTTTTATCTATTCGTACAATTGACTCCATCAAGTTTTATTGTTTTTATGCCCACTGCTAAATGCGTTATTATGTAATAGTGACGTAATAAGCAAAAAACAAGTAAGAACTGCCTAATATTCGTTCACATTTCCTCTCTCTCGGATCCATAGCGAGCATATTTCAAACACCCATAACTTTGATCCGATTTTCATGTTTGATGGCATTTTTGTCATGATTTGTCCTTTAGATTGATTCCGCATTTAAAAAATAAGCAAAATAAATTTTCTTGGAATTTTTGTTGGGAAAAAAGCATGTACTTATTTTACTTTTTTTCAAATACATTTTTTCCAAAATTTAAAATTTCCAATTTACATTTTAAATTGATTGTGGTTGCCACAATTAGTATAAAAAACCAACATTAAAAGTGATTGTCAGGGGGTCAAATTTTTTGTCAAAAATCATGCAAAAAATTACAAAAGTTTGACATGTAAAGCTCTCGGATCCATAGCTAGCATATTTCAAACGCTAATAAGTTTGTCAAAACTAAGCCGATTTTAATGTTTAATGGCATTTTTTCCATGGTTTGCCCTCTATTATGTACGTGGCGTAGCCGTGAAATATTTAAATTAAATATCTGTGCTGCATTTAGTGCATGGTCACGGAGCGCTGGCAGAGAGCATCTTGTGGATATCGTCCACTCATCACATAATGAGAGTGGCAAATAGTTAATTTGCACACTGTTAACACGCCCTGGCTGATGCTTATGATCCCGTTATATTTTTGGAATGCAGGCTGTGAGTGCCAGAGAGCGAGTATTGTCATTTACCTACACTGTGTATCCAGCTGAGAGTGTTTCTGCAAGGAGCGCCCGATTGTGGGCTCTAAATTGCAGCTGTATTAGTATTAGTGCGAATGCCAGCTTTGCGTAGGCGCGACTTTGATGAGATGATTTAGTCTGTGCGCGTCTGTCCTGCCGATCGGTCGTGTTCGTTGCGTGTGTATGTATGTAAAAGCGATGAATTAGTGCCGAATTCGCATTTATCAGTATTTCATTTGCTCTGCGACCTTGGGGATACTCAATATAAAATTCGATATAAATAATTTATACGTCGTTTACCGCACGTAAAGTTATATTTAAGAGTTGGTTACGTATGTTTAATTTTTGGTGTTGCGCATTTTCTCAAAAAGAGGAACGCATTTCAACAACATCCACATTTGCTGTTTGAAAAAAAAAATAGTATGAGAGAGTGGAAAAAATTCTCAAGCTGTTCTTCTACCATGAGATGCAGCTACTATAACTATTTCTTATTCAATTCTTCATTTGTTTACGTTCCTTTTGTGTTTTTCATTAGAATTGCCAATTTTTTCTAATTAAAGATTCTTTTCAAATTTTTATTAAGTTATTCATATCAGAAAGTAATTTTTTTTCTATTAGAAATTTTGTTTCAATGGAAATCCAGGATATAAAAGGATACGTTTTAAATTTCCTGTTAACCTCGACAAATAGAAGAACAATTTCCAAGTTTTATTTTATATTCATTTATTTAATATCAAAAAACCAATTGGTGATCAGCTTAGAAGCAGTTATCGATGGAGGGAAGAGCACCGTTGCAGTACTTCCAGGTGGACCAGGCAGTCCAGCCCTGCTGGCGCTGGATCTTCTGGGCGCAACGCACGGAGTTGGTGATGTCGTCGGTGAGGAGGGCGTTGCAGCTGAGGGCGCACTCGTTGTAGGAGAAGCGACCGTTGGCGGGCTGGCACCAGTAGTAGTTGTTGATCTGGAAGATACCGTAGTCGTTGGAGCCGTTGTAGTTCTCGGGGCCGACGACGCCGGTGCGGTAGGAGCTCTCGTGCTCGGCAATGCAGGTCCACTTGTTCAGCTGGTCACGGGGAACGCCCAAGTTGGACATCTCGCGGGCCAGGGAGCAACGGTCCATGGTGCGACCGAAGGCGGGGGCGGCGAAAGCGGCCAGAGCCAGCAGAACGATGAAAGCCTTCATGTTTAGAATTTTTCAAAACTGATGTCGAAAGCCTGTGAGACTGGCGCTTTTATAGGGCCCTATTATCGCAGAAGTACTCCAATCTCAAGTGCTTTTTACTATATTATAATCTTTTTGATAGATAGAGCGGAAGAGGGCAGTATTATCTAATCAAATAATTTTGAATGCAGCAATAAATTTGTTGCTACATTTAAGTTGATTGTATATAAATATCCTTAAAGGAAGAGGATAATTGTCATAGGTTTATTTTCATTTCTTCTTGCTTGAGATATAACGACTAATTTTGTACATCTAGTAGTTAGTACAGTTAGTTATAGAAATATTAATGACTTTTGGTGTAATGTATGTAAATGTATTTCTTATTGTCTTCGTTGAGTTTTTGATTGGAATTGTTCAAAAAGGAATTGGCCATTTTATCTTTGGCCCAACTGCATCTAATTAAAACGTCTTTTCGAATCTTTTTAACTTTATGCTTTGCGTTTTTCAATGATTTGAATGACAGTTTAACGTTTCTTGACATAAAATTTGTTTTGTTAAATTGATTGTTGGTTTTTTTGTTTTTGTTTTGCCACTTTCTCTGAATTTGCCAATATTTAGCCAAGGAATTAAAATACCAATTGCTTTATAAACGCATCCAAATCGTGTTCATGATGTGGAGAATACCAGAGGCGCTTTATAATCAACTTAGTGATTGTAATTTATTTAATGGATTTGACATTAACTCCCACACATGCGGAGTTATCTTTGAGTCTTTGCGGAAGTTGTTCATATTTCACATCTTTTTTTTTATTATTTCGCTGATGAGTTCTGCTTGGTGAATACACGAGTCACCAGTTCGCCTAGTTTTTTTTTGTTTTTATTTTTTTGCCTCGCTCTGGTATCATAATGAATAAGTCTGGGTCTGTTTATAATTCGTCTGACCCGCTGACCATTTGCCGCGCTTCAACTTTACTTTCTATGGGTGAAAATGTGCAAAAAGGTTTATTTTTATGGGCACGCAGCAAATTGTTTGTTTTGTTTAGCAGAAAAGTTTCTAATTTTATGGTTTTATTTATGGATAGACGACACACGCATTGAATTGGATTGGCTGTCTTTTAAACTTTATTAGTCTGAATACAAGCTGACGCATTCGAAACTAGAAACTCTTCAGAAAACATTTATTGGCTATAATTGTCTAGTTTTTTGTGCATATACATATATATATACATATTTTGTTTTTTGTTGTATATTCTGCTTTGATCAGCCCAATTTTAGCACATAAATATAACATATTATTATACAAATTGATGGAGCTTTATAAGTCTCGATAAAATTGAAACCAAGGCAATTTATCTGGCCAAGTTCAACAGACTTGAGCACACTTTTTGGTTAGAGAGATAGCCTTTAAAGTGTTTTGCAATGTTTGTATTGGCTACTGGGCAATTAGGGGCTTGGGAACCGTTCTTTAGCCGAACTTACAGCCAACTGGAGAACTGATCTATTATCGTAACAGTACTTTCTTTGGCCAACATTTGGGCCTCTGATTAGATAATTAACTCGAACTTGTACATAAATGGCGCATAATTGGTCAGCTGTGGTGCCGAAAGGCCAAGCTCATGCATATGCGATGAGAATTTCGAGAAATTCTTGCCAGAACTGTTAGCTGACCCACAAACCGGGCCAAGATGTTCGCTGATCGCTGTTGCCAGTTAGCTGATGGCAGATGGTTTCTTGTATTGGCTTATAAAACAAACAAACAAACAAACAAACAAAAAGCGTAAAAGTAAAAGTGAAGAAGTTGCTTTTACAAAGAATTCACAAGTCAGCATTGACTCGACAAATCGATAATTCATGGATATATATTTAAGAGGGTCACGCTTGGAACGCAGCTTCAACTGCTGTAAGCCATTTTGTTGAGCAGCTTTTGTCCGTCATTTGGCCAAATGGCTGTACAGTAGCCTTTTGTCATTTGTCTTGGCTGTTAACCCAACGTTAAAAGGTTAACAACTTTCTTAGAAATGTGTGGAAATGTGTAGAAATCTGTGGTCGCCTTAAGATCAACAAGTGCTGCCCGGGGCCACAAGGAATACCGCTAGCAATCGACGCGGCAGATGCAATATACCTCTCCCTGTCATCATGACTTATATGCACTTACACTGAGGAAAAACTCGTGTTACATTTGCAAGTGTGACTGGCCACATTTTATGTCGATTTGCTCTCAAGATTTTATAAATATATAGTCTTCTAAAAGAAAGTGTAAATGTTAGTGGAACAGATTAAAATTAGCAAATATGTTTATTTGTTAAGTTCTCGGATCCTTAGCTCCCATATTTCAAACTCCCACAACTTTGTCAAAACAGAACCGATTTTCATGTTTAATGGCATTTTGATCATGGTTTGCCCTCTAGATTGAATCTGCATTTAAAATATATGCATTTTAAAAAATAATTTTTTTTGATTTTTTTTTTTAAAAAAGCATGTACCCCCCCCTTACTCTTTTTCGCAAAATTTTTTTTTTCAAAATTTAGAATTTCAAATTTTTATTTTTAATCGATTGTATTTGTCTTAATTAGTATAAAAAACAGCATTAAAAGTGATTCTGAGGGGGTAAATTTTTTTTTCAAAAATCATGCGAAAAATTACAACAATTTTTACATGTAAGCCCCTTGGGTCCATAGCACCCATATTTCAAGCTCTCATAACTTGGTCAAAATTGAGCCGATTTTAACGTTTGATGGCATTTTGGAGATGGTTTGACCTCCAGATTCATTCTGTATTTAAAATATATGCATTATTGAAAATTAAATTTTTTGGAATTTTTTCCATAAAAAAGCATGTACTCCCCCCTTACTTATTTTCGAAAAATTTTTTTTTTCAAAATTTAGAATTTCGAATTTACATTTTTAATCGATTGTGGTTGCCACAATTAGTATAAAAAACAACATTAAAAGTGATTCTGAGGTGATCAAATTTTCGGCAAAAAATCATGCCAAAAGTGACCAAAATTTTGACAAGTAAGGCTCCCAGATCCATAGCTCCCATATTTCAAGCTCCCATAACTTGGTCAAAACTTAACCGATTTTAACGTTTGATGGCATTTTGGAGATGGCTTGACCTCCAGATTCATTCTGTATTTAAAATATATGCATTATTAAAAATTAAATTTTTTTGATTTTTTTCCATAAAAAAGCTCCTCCCTTACTTATTTTCGAAAAAAATTTTTTTTCAAAATTTCGAATTTCGAATTTACATTTTTAATCGATTGTATTTGTCACAATTACCATAAAAAACAACATTAAAAGTGATTCTGAGGAGGTTCAATTTTCGGTCAAAAATCATGCCAAAAGTGACCAAAATTTTAACAAGTAAGGATCCATAGCTCCCATATTTCAAGCTCCCATAACTTAGTCACAACTTAACCGATTTTAACGTTTGAGGGCATTTTTTATATGGTTTGTTTCCGAGATTGAATCTGTATCAAAACAAGTATTTTTTTTTTAAATTTAGGTACAAAAAACTTGTATATTATTTTCGAAGAAATTTGTTTCGTCAAAATTTAGAATTGCAAATCGATTTTTGTACTCACAGTTAGTGCAAAAAGCATGGTGCACTGTGAACGAGCATTGCGCAGTCGGTTACAGCCGGCTGCAATGCGCCTACTGGATTTCTCTGAGTGTATGCATGATGATCCATGCCTGCGCTTGAATGGGGTTAATATAACAGCGCGTCGGCAATGACGGGTTTGCATACTTGCGGTTGGGTCTCTTCGACACCAGACTCCAGCTCTTGTCAGCCTCCATGTCGAGAAAGCCATGTGCATTCGAGTTGGCGTTAATGTTCACGTTTCTTGATGATGTGTGCTAGCCTTGGGGTCTGTGCCGAGTCAGTGGCTTTAACGATTCAACTTGTGACCGTTATGAAACGCAACCATAAGTACACACAGTTGAGTTCTTCTCGAACGAAACCAAAGACATAAGTTTCAGGCCATATAGCTCTATTTAAGCTCTGCACTCTTCAGCGGTGTTGACAGCTTTTAAGTGGCATAGAAAAAGCTAGATTTATGGGAAAAAAAATGCCAGCTTATAGATGACGTTCCTATTTAATAGATTTGAATTATTTAGCATTATATTTTTCGACAGAAAAAAATTCATAAAAATTAAACTCGGCTAGAATTGCGTTTTAGCCGCAATTACGCCTAAAAAACAGCTAGTTTTGACTAAAAAATAAACTGGCAGCACTGCTTCCAAACAAAGCCCTAAATGTTGTTTATATCGCTCAAAGCCTACTTTAAATGCCAATAGCCACAACTTGAAGCATAATAATTGGTTAAAGCAGAGACGCAAAACAAAGTTAACAAGGTTAATGGCTAAAATTTAACTAGTAGCATTTGGCCCAACAACCCAAAAATCATAAACTAGACTAATTTCAAGCGGCGCTTAAAGATCTAAGCCCTAAGTACAATAACAATTGTTGTGTGTAGCATCTTTTTGTTACCCGTTTCGTATCGGCTAAGCAATTATTATTAGATTCTGTTTATCACAATTATTTACCTTGCCCGTAGATTACACATATTTTATTTATTTATTTTTGTTTTTGTGGCACCCTTTGAGCTAGTTTTGTTCCGTTGATTAGCCCAAATAACTCTCGATAATGATAAGCAAATCTGCGCAATTGGCCAGACGTATTCGTGGCAAATCACGCGGCCACTTCAGATAGCGCTGGCCACAGATAATTGCCAGCTATAAAAGCGCCGGCCTTTTAGCCTTCCGACATCAGTTTCAGTTCCTGAAAATATTCTAAACATGAAGGCTTTCATCGTTTTGGTTGCCCTGGCCGCTATCGCCGCCCCCGCTTTCGGTCGCACCATGGACCGTTGCTCCCTGGCCCGCGAGATGTCCAACTTGGGCGTTCCCCGTGACCAGCTGAACAAGTGGACCTGCATTGCCGAGCACGAGAGCTCCTACCGCACCGGCGTCGTCGGCCCCGAGAACTACAACGGCTCCAACGACTACGGTATCTTCCAGATCAACAACTACTACTGGTGCCAGCCCGCCAACGGTCGCTTCTCCTACAACGAGTGCGCCCTCAGCTGCAACGCCCTCCTCACCGACGACATCACCAACTCCGTGCGTTGCGCCCAGAAGATCCAGCGCCAGCAGGGCTGGACTGCCTGGTCCACCTGGAAGTACTGCAACGGTGCTCTTCCCTCCATCGATAACTGCTTCTAAGCGGTTCGCGGCCGTTTCTCTCATGACGATAAATAAACTAGTTTAATGCTTGAATAATTAAGTTGAGAGTGTTGTTCTTTGGGTTCTCCTTGCCTTACAAGTTCTCTAAATTAATTGTCCTCGGTAGATGAGTATTCTATTTGTTTGGCAGCGTCTTCGAATCCCAGATTACTGAATATAGTGTTTATAAAAAACTATATTCTATACTTTAAATTATAATAACAAATATGTAATATATAGCAGAGATTTAAAGGAAGTTCCTGCAATTATATTACATATTTAGATCTCCAAGAAGTTACAAATAACTAAATCCTATACTTTAAATTATAATACAAATATGTAATATATAGAAAAGGCTTTAAGGAAGTCCTTGCTTTCATATTACATACTTAGATTCCCACGAAATTATAAATTAGATATAGATCCATCGAATAGAGGATCTGTGTTTATAACAATAACAAACAATAATTAAAGCTTTGTTTGCAATTAGTTAAACTAAAATGTCTAAACTAAAATTAAAATGAAGAAAAGGTTATTAAATTAGTTACAACTTAACAGGAATGAAATTATAGGCAAGTTTTCTTTGGTAATATTCTGAAATTCTTTATTTTTTTTTTTAAATTTTACATTTTCCCATCAGAAACAAAATATCTCACATATTTCTCATTTCTGCCCCGAGAATTTTGTATTTTTCACGATAATTTATAGAATTTCTTATCGATGTTGTCAAAAATATGAAGCTGGATATAGGAACGAAGCTCAAAAAATTGTAATCAGCTTACAATTTTTAATATTTAATATTTATACTTACTTATGGAAGGAATATTTTGTGGCGTCGTTAATATTCTGTATAAAACTTCTTTCCACTCAAGGAAACTAATTTTTTTCGTTTTCATTTTGCAAATATAAATTAGCTATTTAATTTAATGCAAGCGGAAACTTGCCAATGTGAAATATGTAAATGTTGAAAATGTTGGGCATTGTGGAATTGGAGCTACGACAGCTGAGTTAATATTCAAGAAACTTTTTTTTGTCATTATTCATGCCCCTGACATTTAAGTGGAACGCATCAACATGACTACAAGCTGACAGAGTATTTAATTGTCGGCACTCTCCAGCTAACTGTGCTTTCTTCTTCAGCACAATAAATGAAAAATCTTAAACGAAGATTTTGGTCTAGAGCTAATTCAATTCTCCGCCGTCAACAGTTGGGTGCCGTTCTACGACAATCGTAATTGGCCATTTCTACACATGTTCGTGTGCTTTCTAAAAACGAATAACGAATAACGAATAACGAAACCAAGAATCGATCAGCTGCAGAGAGTTCAGAGTAAAAGCCACGGCCAAGAGTTCCCCAGCTGGCTGGGGCCACTCATAATAGGCCGTTGACTTGGAGCGGTCAGTGAATTCTTAATGGGGGGAAACACTCAGTGGGCAATAATTTATACAAGTAGCCGACGCGTCGCACAGACCGGCAGTAAATACAGACATAAGCCGAGCCGGACCGAGCTGGCCAAGTAGCCGGGCCAAGGAAGTGGCAATGGCATTAACAGAGACACCAACAACAGAACAGGCTAAAAACAAAGCAGGAAACCAAAGACTGGAAAATTACACCATCGGCCGTGGAGAGAGAGGGAGCGAAAAATGTCAGCAGACCTTTTCCTCCTGCCAAGTGCAAAGTACATGCTCGTCTCTCTGCGCCTATAATTTGTGCACATTAGCACAACTGGTCCAAGACGGCATAAGTAATTGCCCTAAGGCCGGAGTTCGGCGCCCCCTTTGGGTCAGCCAAGTGCTCGAGCAGCTAAAACAATTGCTGCGGTCGCTGCCGCATACGAAAATTCACTCGACCGTAAAGTTATGGCGGTCTACAGATAACGAACGAACAACAACAACAACAACAACAGCCAGCTTGATACCAGGTAGACGCACTGGCATTGAGCCGAGGCGAAGATCTTCATACAACCCGACTTGATACGCACGTCAGGGATTGTGGCTGATTTAATTGCTTTTTGGCCAAGAAAGTGTGTGTAAAACTGTGAACGATGTAGAACTCGGGGGAAAATTATGAAGTGAAAAATAAGAAAGCGCTACAACGCAAACTGACGGAGAAAACCAAACCAGAAATAAGGCACATGTGCCAGAAGGCAACAGAATAAATGGGAAACCAAGGAAAATATATAAATGCATAAGACTTCCTTCTCTTAATTGAAGGAAATCGCTGCATCGAAGTCATAAAAAGTGAATGAATTAAATATGTTGCTCTTATTTCGAAATTACAGCGCTCTGCTCCGCTTGGAATACCCTTAATATAAATTATTTATCATATACTAAAACTATAGCTTTAAAATTTGTATTATATATTGGGCTTGTGAAATGTCCGTCTTGCTGTTCGTATGAATGCAATTTTTGTCGACGCTTTCGAAGCTAGAGACTTGAAATTTTGAATATATACTCCTATAAACCCGAGTCAAATAAATTGTAAAGATTTTTTGACTATGCCCACGGGGGGCGTGGCAATTTGTTATAATTGAGTGTTTAAATCACAGAGAGATTTTCTAAAACATTCGAAATAAGGCAAACCAAACTGGAAGGACAGGAAATAGATTATTGACTCCAATGAAAATAACAATAACTTGATCCCATAGCTCAAAAAAATTAAAATCAAATAGATAGACATCTTAAGGAAACGGCCAGAGTTATCAATATTCAACGATAATAAGGTGTAATAATAAACGCCATCGCACTTATGTAGGCATATAAATAGCCAGACATGGCTGCTCAAGAATATATATACTATCATTTACAGGCCCTTGTCTACCTTCTTCGCCATATCTCCTTCAAAAATGGCATCCAGCTAATTCAAGTATCCGAACATTCGATGGACTGCAAACTTTCTATTAAGCCTATTCAGTGCTATCTGCAGTCTTTATTTGAACCACTTATTTGACTGCTGTTCAAGTGGCCTGAAGTGTTTGCCACTTGCTTCAGTCGCAAAAAAAAAAATAAAAAAAAAAAATGAAAAAAATGGAAAGAAAATCGAAAACAAGCTGATTTTAATACGCAAATCTCAAGTGCAGCTGCGCACGGGCAAATTAATGAATGGTGGGGCCGATAAGCGTGCCTCGGGGGATTCACTATTATCAACCGAAAATGACGGGCAATCAAAGTATCAGATACAGTTGAAGACAAGAATAGCCCAGGAGAAAGCAATTGAGATACAATATCTGCACGGATAGGTCAAACTTCAAAATAAACCATTCTAGGGTATTATATAACACATATATATCCGATTACGGGACGACGGGGGGCGCATGCCTAAGCGCTGCTTAAACTTGCACAATGCCGGGGGATTGCATTACCGAGTCAACTTGTTGTTTTCCAGTTGGTTAAGTAAACATGATCTTGACTTGTCATTGTCAGCGGTAACCGAGCTGAGACGCTGACACCGGCTTTGGTCTAGTTTCTGGCATCAATTACCTGTCACATCAAATAGCACAAATTGGACGTACAAATTATAAACAGCATTTCACCTGGCAACCTCCCGAAACGCAACTGTGTCAAAAGCAAATGCCTCGAGCCCCGCCGCGATATTATTTCGACAATAAACCCTAATTATATTAGTTGAGAGACGGCTCTGTTGATATATTACCTGGGGGCAGCGGCAGGCGCAATCTGCAGTCAACAAATCTCGGTGAAAATCATAATGAACGTTGGAAAATTGTTGGTTTTTCTTGTACAAAACCTGTGCAGGGTATGCAGGTTATATGACAATTTTGTAGCTAGTTGGGCTTTATTTGTAGTTACAATCCCAGTTAACTTCTATTTAAACTTAGAAAATTTTTAAAATATTTTTGAAAAGCATTAAACAATTTTTTAACAATCGGTATTCTTTCGGAAATGGAGAAAATTGCTCTGCAATCTGGTTTTTTTTTTGCTTCTAAAAGTTAAAAAGGAATTTAAACAAACTCAAAAAGTGTTTATATATCATATTTTAACAATCGCAATATAATCCAAAAAAAAAGGTGTATAATTTCATCAATCAATACAAAATGTAATATCTTTAAAAAACATCAGTTTACATTTTTATTTTGGCCTAGAATATTCCATATAAATCCGGATAAATATTCTGCAATTCGAATATTTTTTTACTTTTCAAATTTAATTAAAAAAATGTTGTTGAGATTATAGAAATTAATATTTTATATTTTAAAAAAATACAAATAATTTTTGCCTTGCTTTTTATGACAATTGTAAAATTATAAATTAACGGAATTTGAATGATTAGAAAACAAATATTTCATTTGAAAAATGATTATGAACAACAGTTCGCGAAAATTTCGTTTTTTTAATTATGGAAATCAATTGGTTAGCATATATTTCTTTGTACAGGGCGCCCTATTAATAACCCAAGGGCCCTTAGCCAGATAGTCTGTCTGGCGAATAAGTCACGCACTCGCCGTTAATAAAGTGCTTGATTTAAAGTACACTTGTGTCCCAGAGAGGGCATTCGAGCCTCGGCTGGATGTCAGGCGCAGTTGCCTGTTTTAATTTCGAGTCGAGCACCAGCGCTGTCAGGCATGACAGCAGACTATTAAAAAGCTGACAAAAGTCTGGGGATCCCAGCACAATTCAAGAGAGCACTGACAGCTCTTGGGAAAACGGCGGAGATCTTGACGCCGCTGGCAACTTGACAGCTGAAACTGAAAAGTGGCCACATTTCACTATCATTGTTGTTGCTAAATTCTGTTAATAGTTTTATCTCATTTGTTTTGTGTGGGTAAAATTTACAACACACCGCAAATGTGTAGCGTATGCAAATGGGCTAAAGAAATGGAACTGCCATGAGAACATTTCATGACAGCGCCGACTTCGTATCTCTCCGGCAGCATCAAAAACCGCTTAAAAAAGGGCCAAATAGCCCCGGCTGGCATTGTTGGCCAAGCTGGGTGTCATTTCTCTACTACTTTTTTTCTTTTTTTTTTTCTCTACTTTTTTATATAACAACTAAAAACAATTTGGCAAGGTGTCGGCTTAACACGCGGAGAAACTCTACCTATTATAAACTATGGCTGTCCAAAAAAAAATACAAAAAAAAAAAATGAAGAAGGCTATGATAAATTTCTTATGGCCATTTTAGATGGCAGGGAGAACGCTTAAATAGCCGCCTGATTAAAAGGGGATTACGTATGCGCGAAAGTTGACGGAAGCGGAGAACAAGCGATTTATCACCTGAGATTAAGGCGGCCTGCCACAAGCGTGGCGTGTCATGGCTACACTGAACAAAAAAACATATATTAAAGGAAATTCCGAGGAAGTACTGCCACAAAGTCCCATTGATACTAACTTCAAATGTTGAAGCTTGTTTTAAGCTTCGTTTTCTCTGGAAGTTCTTATACCTGGGTGATGCTTGTTTTTTTTTTTAAAGTTCTTCATTGAGACACACTTAAATAAAATTGGTTTTGTTTGCATATTTTTAGCAGTAGCTTCTGATTATGTGTAGCATTGAGAAATCTATTTACAAATATATTTTAAAAAGAATTTTCGACAAGCATATATCATATATATATATACAACTGCAGTTGCTGACTGGAGTTATATGTTTGCTTTGCCTTCCAGTAGCCTGAAGGTTGTTAGGGTGTATCCAGCAGTAAGAATATATGCATAAGTCCGCACTTGTCGGACAGATAGCAAAGGCATAGTCTTAAATTTTTGTTACATAATTTTTGTAGTCGAAATCTTCATCCACTTGGCTCTGCTCTCCAAATAACTTCCACACCATCACGCCCACAAATTAGTCATATTATCAACAATTATATATAAAAATACATGTAAAGAGCTCTAGTCGGGAGCGCCCGACTAGGGGATACCCTGAACCCCGTGTTCACATATGTACATTTCAACTCCCTTGCATTCATACACACATACACAAAACACACACACACAGACAAATTCACGTCGCAGGCAGTGCGTTTCTCAGCCGCCCCACGAAGGAAACTCGTGAATAACTTTTAAACGAAGAGCATGATCTGAAATTTTTACTATGTAATAAGAGTATTTAAATCTATGTACAAACCAAGTCTGTAGTATTTGAATTGGGTTTTTTTTACATTTTTGCATATATGGAAAACCTAAAAAAATTAAGTAATGCAATCGATTTTTATCGATATTAGTGAAACGGTGCAAAATATCGACAAAAAATGATAAACTGGTATTGCGTATTGAGTTACAGAATCTATAGTCGTTTAGTTTGGGTCTCAAGCTTTCATACAGACGGACGGACAGACGGACGGACAGACAGACAGACGGACGGGGCTAGATCGACTCAGCTCATCGTCCTGATCAAGAATATATATACTTTATGGGGTCTCAGATGCTTCCTTCTCCCTGTTACATACACTTGCACAAAACCATTATACCCTTTTTACCCATTTCCAATGGGTTCAGGGTATAACAAATAAAAACATTTCATTATCTGAACTGAACTAAACAGGATAAAAACTAGAAATCAAATAAATAGGGGAATAGGGGCACAATCGACTATTTAAAGCTATGTTTACATTGCAAAAGCAGTTTGAAAACATCCACAAGAAATCAAAATTAATAATCGAAAAGAGTATATTGGGTTTGTTCTTAAAGACAGTCATTTTTTCGGGTAGATTACTAAATCTAAATTAAATCTAATAACAAAATTATTTTAAGCAGTTAATATAAATGATCTAAATAGTTTTATTGCCAAATTTGAGTGCGTTGTTAATTTACAAACTACCTGGAACCGATTACTGTTGAGATACTTTTACAGAAATGTTGGTTTTGTCTGGCAACTGCAAGCGAACGATAAGATAGTGCCTGAACTTGTGGGCTGTGTCACTGTGAGTGCATCCACATTCAACTCGGAGTCAACTCACTTCGAGTTGAGTAAGTTCACTTGTGGGAGCATGCGTCAGTCCGTTCGATAAAAAGCTCTTATCGCCCCTATTTACATGGCGTTAGTTGGCAAATATCGCAATTAACTAACCCACATCGTTTCAATGTTTGCCCAAGTGCCGCGGGCAAGGAGTCAACAAACGGATCAGCTATAAAAACGGCCCTGCCAGCTGCCAGCAGCCAACAGTCAAGTGCGGCAATTCGCGGAGATGAAGTCCCTATTGGCAATCGTTGTGTTAGCCCTGGCAGTGGCCCTGCCACCAGCCCTGGCACGCACCATGGACCGCTGCTCGCTGGCCCGGGAAATGGCCAAGCTGGGCGTGCCCCGCGACCAGCTGAGCAAATGGACGTGCATTGCCCAGCACGAGAGCTCCTATCGCACCGGCGTCGTCGGGCCACCGAACAAGGATGGCTCCAACGACTACGGCATCTTCCAGATCAACGATCGCTACTGGTGCCAGCCGGCCGGCGGCAAGAAGTCGAGCAACGGGTGCGGCCTCAGCTGCAAGGCCCTCCTCACCGACGACATCACGAAGTCGGTGCGCTGCGCCCAGAAGGTGCTCAGCCAGCAGGGCTGGCCGGCGTGGTCCACCTGGAAGTTCTGCAGCGGCCATCTGCCCAGCATCGATCCGTGCTTCAAATGAGATACCAGATTCGTAACTGAATAAATCATTGCGATCGCTTCGATTGCATAATGCGCTCAGCAGAAACTTTCGCACAGTTTCGCTTTATTGACCAACATTCAGCTGTCGTTTAACGAACTCATTTTCTGTGCAGTGTCCAGCCGGGGGTTGTGCTCTTATCGCAAGTAATTTGTGAAATTAAAAAAAAAAAGAAAAAAAAAGAAAAAGAAATAGATTGAAATTGTCCCCAGTGGTGAAGCGAGCCTTTTTCGTGGCGAAAAGTGAAATTTTATATAATGGCCCCACACATAACCGCGTCATTATGACAGTTTACTTGGCCAAAACGAATGAGAGATCTCTGAGAAATTATTGCAAAATGGCCAGCGACAGCTACATTGGGGCATGGCCGGGCCGGGCTCCAACTCGAGCGCCACGAGTCCAAGTGGTAATGGCTGGTAAACAAGTTAATTTAATTTCCAATCGTAAAGCAAATTACGTATGAAAGCATGCCGTTATCGTTGCGTTTATCTACAGCGAAAGAGAGAGAGAGAGAGAGAGAGGGAGAGCTTTTGATTGAGCCAACGCACTTTAGGCCACACAGCTCGACTTAGATTCCGTCGCGCACAAAAACTGAAAACAATTTCAATGCAATTACGTTTAAGGCCTCTGCCCAATGTAGGTCTATACAAATTGCCATTTGTGTCCAATTGCCATTTTCGGCCAGCTTAGGCCTTGTCATCGTTGTCGTTGTTGTCAATTGTCAATTGGTTTTATTTTATTTTTTTTTTGTTTTTTATTGTTGCACATTTTTCCGCCACAAAAGCAGTGAAAATGTTAAACAACTCGGCGGACTGTCGGCCAAACCATATTGTATCAATTTGTATCAATTCTCAAGGGTCTTCACTGAAGTTGAATGACTTTTCGCCAGACAGACAGAAGCTTCAAGATAAATAAATACAAAGAGAAGCCGGCTACGTCTATTTTTTGAGCTGGTCTTGGCTCAAATTACCAAATTGAGCAATAGGAACTTCTCAGCTTTTTGTTATTTGAGCATCTTTTTTACAAGATGGTATCAAATTTTTATGTTCTTTTTGGGACAAAGTGTCTGGCGAAGTGCAGCTGACATTTCCGACTATAAAAAATATATATCTATGAAATATCGGTGGGCAACTGAACAAACGGATGTAGGCTGTGCTCAGAAAAACAAGTCAGAACATTGCCATCGGGTGTAAACAACTGCACAATACTCTATTCACAGCGTTTGCAAACAGCTTAAAAGCTGTAACCTTTAAGCTGGAATTTCGGGAAAATGTAAATTTTGTGGGAATGAGAGTGGAAATGTTTTCTCGTTTTTAAATGAAAGTCAGATTTGACTTGACTTTAGGGACATATAAATATTCACGACTCGAAAGAATTTTTTCTTAATTTTAACAAGCACAAATCATTCGTTTTCTTCTTTAAATGAGTACTCATTGTTTTTTAACATAATTTAATAAACATTTAAAAACATAAATAATAATATTTTGAACGAAATTAATTTTACGAAAGAGTGTTTAAGCTTGAAATTGAATGAAATCGAGTTGGTTCAATTATTTTTACCATCACTGTATATCGGATGCTTTATGTTTCTAGCTCTTTCTATAAGTAATTCATAATGGTTCTCCAAAAACGTTTGTATTCTCATTCAAAATAAGTATTATTTAATTATAAATAATTATTTTAATATTATATTTAATATTTATTATCATTTACAATGATAAAGAACCCTTCATAGCCCATCCAAGCTGAATAATATTAAAGGCAACCCTCGCCTGGGACTCCAAACTATCTTATCTATGGCTGCACGCGCGAATTCCAGATGATCTCGACTGCAGCGCTGGCGAAATCACAACGAATCAAAGTCTCATTCAAAATAATCAGTTATCGGAGTGCGGAAGAAATTCGGTTGCCCAATTTGGCTTCCCAATTTGGGCTCCCAATTTGGCTGCCCAATTTGGCATTATCTATGCGAAACGGCGATAAGAGCTAGCCCATATGCGCAGTGAATGAACGACTGTACTCACACTGGCACTCACGCCCGTGCACCCATATTCGTAATTATATTTCTGCTCAAATCATGACCTCGCACGCATGTTTGCAGCAACAATTATCTTGGCGAGCTCCATAACGTAACTAATTCAAAATATTTAGCCAGATGGCATTGTCTTGGCCAGGTTGGGGCCTGGGGCCTGGGGCCTGGGGCCTGGGGCAAGGCGCTGCTGGGCGGCGGCTTTGTTCACGCAATCAGTGCGGTTGCATGTTCGCTGCAGTTATTTATTCATTGTGAGCTATTCGAGTAATTTTGCGGCTTGATTTTTTGTTGTTGTTGTTGTTGTTGCTGCTGTTTGTTTCACGTGCAGCTCGTAGGCCAAATTCCCAGCTTTTGCACGTTTTGCGCTACAAGTTTAATGTCCGACTAGACTTTGTTTCGACGATGTAGCCAAGTGTGGCTGCCAACAGCTCCACTTGACTTTAACTTGACTCGTGCACGCGCCATTTCAAATTCAAAGATCTTAGACTTTTGACAACAGAGACCTGGCTTATCACTGCTGGCCGCCAATTGAATGTATTAAATCTCAGATATGAGATATCGTTTGGCATTGACAGCCGGCCAACAACATATACTGTTGTAAGCCCTTTCTAAGTAGTCCAAAACACACAAAAAAGAGATGACGGATCTCAAGCCCTATGCCCATTGTAGACATAACAGCAATTATGCTAATCATGGCCCCAACGAGGCCTCTCCCTTTCTCTGTGTAATTCAATGAACCTTTGTGAATAATGTTGAAATGTTTGTTGTTGATTGTAAAAATTCATCGTTACACATGATTTGGGCTTTTTTTTATGGCAGTATCAGTTTAATGGCAACGATTTCCGAGCCAATTTGTTTTGGGCCCTCTCAAACAAAAATGTATTTGCGTCACTTGGCCACTTAAGCATATGGCGCGATCGCATTCTACACATAGTATATAGTCTTCCATTGATAAAATAACTACACAGGTAACACTTGAATCTGGCGAACTTGAGACTCGCGCGACTCTTCAAATCAAATTGATTAATGATTTGCCAAATCATATTCTTATTTTTGTATTTATTTTTTTTTTTTTGTGGCACTTTATAAACTTATTTAATGGCATACTTGAACGACATATCGTGCGCATTAATATATTTTTGTATATAAATAAATTAAAATATTTAAAAGACATATCTTGATATATTTTCATTTTTCAATATCATTTCGAAAATATTAATTGAAACTGTGCAGGGCATCAAAAAGTCGCAAAATTCCATTTTAATTAGCTTTTTTGTTTAATTAATTAATTATTTTTATTTTTGTTTACCTTTTGGTATATCTTTGAATTTGAAGAGCTTCTAGAACAATACGAGCGTTTGTTTATATTTCTGTCAGCAAACTTTGTTTATTCAGATAAGACATGAGGTGACTGCCAAGGCTTTGATTAATGGGGGCCAGCAACAAAGAGCATTATGATAACTGATGCAGAGGTTTGGAGCACTTACGGGTGCGTGTTTCTGCGCATGGACATTTCATTAATTGGCTTTTTCAATTAATTATTATTTGAAAAACCCTTGCCTCGCAAATTAGTTACTTATAAATTTCTAGCTTAAGTTGGTGTGTACACACTGGTCCAGGTGAACCATAGCAGCTTTTTTATATATGTAGGCTTTTTTTTATTTTTGGAGCTAAAGTTTTTAATTTTAGTTTTTCGAGTTTTTCGCTTAAGTTGGTGTGTGCACACTTACTCAATTTATTCTTTACTTGGCAGCACCAAATAAGTTTGGAGTGTATATTAAAATGTGCATTAAAATGTTTTTGCATTAGGCTTCTTTATCGTAAAGATGGGCAGCACTTTTTAGTTTGAAATGTGCTTGGAAATTACTTTTAGACTGCAATGACAGATTTGGCAGCACTTTTTAACTTAATTCATCTTCAGCTCATTGACTTTATGGCTCCATTTTGTGTGTAGACGCCTTTCGCTAAATTTTCCATTAATCTGTATCCTAGACTTTATTCAATTGCCGATTTGGCAGCACTTTAATTTCTCTAATTGTGCGTTAAGTTGGCTGCACTTCAGCTTTATGAATTCATAGCTAAGTTTGGAGTGTATTCAAAATGTGCATTAAAATGTTTTTGCATTAGGCTTCTTTATCGTAAAGTTAACAATTGGTTTGAAATGTGCTTGAAAATGATTTTTGAACTCCATTGTTGTTTTTGGAGCTTATATCTAAATGCATTTAAATGGTTTTAAATTATCTTCAAGTTGACAGCACTTTTTATGTTAATTCATCTTCAGCTCTGCGACTTTATGGCTCAATTTTGTGTGTAGACGCCTAACGCTTAATTTTCCATTAGGCTTAATCCTAGACTATATTTAATTGCCGATTTGGCAGCACTTTAGGCTAGCTACTATAGCTTTATCGTGGACTTGGCAGCACTTCTTTTAGCTTTTCGAGTCTTTAACTCAGTTTGGACTTGTTTGCCGCACTTAACTGCATTTCCATTAGCCGCTTTTATCATCGGGCCGTCTGAAGTGGCCGTCAGCTTGACATGCTCTGCGCCTGCTGATCTCAATTTCGTTTTTCAAATTGATTTATGCAAATTTCAGCCGCTCGCTCGTATTCAATTTTCTTGTTGTTCGTGATCTTTCGACAGTTTTTCTTTTTACGGTGGGGAGGGGGGGGGCTTAGGTGTCGCTGACACTCATCGAAAGCGCTGCTGTGTGGTGGGAAATGCTGGGAAATGTTAACGTTGTCTGGTTAATCATCGATCGCAATGGCAATTTGGCCAATGCCATAGACCTCCCTCGCATGCCAAGACGTGTGTGTGTGAGTGTGTGTGTGAGTGTGTGTTGGCCACGACACACCTGTCCACAGAACCAGCAGCAAGAAGAAGCAATCGAATGCCCAAGTATGCAGAGACGTGACTGATGCGAATGATTGATAAAAAAAAGTATTGGAAAAAGCAAAAAAAAAGACAAAACTCAAAATAAATGTTGAGCACGTCATAATTTTCAGCTTGAAATTCATTTGCATACGCAGTTACCGTTAGAGCGCATTGTCAGCTAACGGTGCATGGGCCCCAACGCGATCGGTTATCTGGCCAAGAGAGCAAACCAACCGACCGACAGTCTAACTGACAGTCTAACTGCCAGTTAGACGACAGTGAAAGTGCGCGCCTTTTCATTCGATGCGTTTATTCACATGTTAATTTCTTGACAAAATCTTTTCGCTTACGCACCAATCGAAAATTGAGTAACAAAAATCAGCGAGGTTTCCATCTTCAGCCTCCGATCAGTTGACGCGCGTCGAGGCAAGGAAACGGCCGCGGCCCACTCGCCTGTCGCCCGGTGTCATTGACAGCGCCTATCGCGCCTTGTTTTTCCGGTGCGATCAAGTTAACTATATGTATATATATATATATATAAATATATATATACCTGTGTATTTATAGCTTAAGCGAATGCAAATTCGAGTTCTGCATGAGAAATGTGACTTGTCCCAGGCACGTTCGATTTAACGACTCTCATTTTTTGTTCCTCCTTTGCAGTGACAGCTCCACGCTGCAGCGACACCGATCACAACAACAACAACAACTACGACAACAACAACGTGCTGCGATGGCACCCAGCGTGTGCGAAACGTCGCCCAAGCTGCCGCCCCACAATGCTGGCCAGACTCCGACCCCGGCTCCGACTCCGGGTCCGGGTCCGGGTCTTACTTCCGTGCCGGCCTGCTCGAGCGTCTCGGGCACCAACAAGTGCAGCCTGAACGGCTCGCTGGCCTCCTACAAGATGGCCGGCTCGGAGCAGAGCTGGCCCCAGGCCCCCGTCTACAGCAAGGAGAACCAGCGTCCGCCCGTCTACAATCCGGAGGATTACGTGCTCTCCCTGCGCAAGTTCACCAAGGGCAGCGGCTCCGCCAAGGTGCTCTCCATCTACGACGTGAACATCAATGGCGGCGCCAAGGAAGACGCCTACAAGTCCGCCACGCTGCCAGCCAAGCACTCCGGCTACAAGTGAGTTCGCTGCATTCGGCTGGGGCATGCCAACCCACTGAATACCCTGTCTCTATTCACAGGAGTCCCATTCCGGCGCCGCCTGAGAGCGACAGCGAGATGTCCCTGCGCCAGTTCGGCTCCATCACGGATCTGCTGACCAAGCTACGAGCCGACCTTAGGGTCTCCTTTCCCAGGTGAGTGCAGATAAATGCGAATACTCAAATTGAGAATGACGAAGAGTAGATACTCTCGCACAAATTTTGTTTATTTTTTTGTTTAAGACATATTAGAAAGCAAAAGAAGCTGAAAAAAATAGAATTTATATATAGATATTGTTGATATTAGAAAACAAGAAGCTTAAATAATAGTATTTTTAACCGACTATTGTTATATATATATTCATATATATAGATATTGTTGATATATAAGGAAAGGTATCGTAAACAACGATGTTTGCATACAAAAACTCTGTTTTTGGCCAATAAAAGCTAAATGATAAAGTGGCCTGATCCTTCCAACTCCGACATATGCACTGCCTGAGATGATTAGAAGACGCTATGCCAGGTTTTATCACGCAGGAAGGCAAACAGATTGACGTACTTGACTTTATCGACTTGGCTGCTGATCAGTGATCAATAATCACACCACGAAGTGAGCAAAAAGCAGCTGGAAATATAGATGCAAAGTTCGACTACGTCACAAAAGTTGACATCAGATGTTTTGGAGCTTGAATATGCTTTCGCCACTAGATTGTTACCTCGTTTTTATTTTATATTATATATAGCACGCTTATATGAAATTTTTGGTGTATTTATAGAAAGTAAAAACGATTATCGCATTAATGAAAATGTTGGAAAAAGAACTACAAGTAAAAAAAAAAATATATATATATATATATAATACACTTTTTTTTAGAATTGTACGATTTATTTTAAATTTTCTCAGTTTTTTCCTAGTTAAAAAAAATAATAATAATAATAATATAATTTTTTTTAGAATTTTACGATTTATTTTAAATTTTCTCAGTTTTTTTTCCTAGTTAAAAAAAAATTAATAGTAATACATTTTTTTTAGAATTTTACGATTTATTTTAAATTTTCTCAGTTTTTTCCTAGTTAAAAAAAAAATAATAACTTTATTATTTTAATTTTTTTTAGAATTTTACGATTTATTTTAAATTTTCTCAGTTTTTTTCCTAGTTAAAAAAAAATTAATAGTAATATATTTTTTTTAGAATTTTACGATTTATTTTAAATTTTTTCAGTTCTTTTTTCCTAGTTAAAAAAAAAAAAATAATAATAATAATATAATTTTTTTTAGAATTTTACGATTTATTTTAAATTTTCGGTTTTTTTTCCTAGTTTAAAAAAAAAAAATAATATATTTTTTTATAATTTTACGATTTATTTTAAATGTTCTCGGCTAATTTTCTCGCTAATCTGTTTCCCCTTGCAGCTTCGTGCAGGAGTTCGTGGCCACGCCCTCGGACGGGATCAGCCACCTGCTGGAGGTGCTCCGGGCCATCCAAATGGCCCAGGCGAGCAATGCGCCCGCCCCGCTGGCCGCCGGCACAAATTCGCTGGCCATGTCGCGCAATCCGCAGAGCTATCAGCGCCGGGCGCTGCTCGACGAGCTCTCCTGCCTGTGAGTAGCCCAGTTTCTGGCCGGGATCAGCTTTAATCTCTCCTCTCTCTTTCCCTGCAGGCAATGCCTGAGCATTTGCTGTTCCCGCTCCCTGGATGCCATAGCCCGCTTAGGCAACACGCCGGTGGGTCTGATGCCGCTGGCCTCCTCGGCCACGGGACAGGGCATACGCGGCCGGATACTGGCGCTCCAACTGCTCGCCGCCGCCTGCGACCGCCAGCCCTTTGGCCAGGGCAACGGCAGCCAGAAGATCAGCGCCGCCGGCCACACGGCCGTCTCGGAGGCAATGTCCACGCTCCGACTGCGCTGCAGCGAACCGGTTCGCTTCCGCCTCCTCATCGGCATCCTCAACAGCGGCGGCGGCTCCGGCGAGCTCCAATGCGCGGGAATCAAGTGCGTAGCCCGACGGGGCACAGGAGCGTACTCGTTCACAAAGTGGGCCCGTCCGTCTGATAGTGCTAAGGGTCCGCCCACTCGGGGCGTGGCAAATCAATCAAATCTATATACCTCCCCCAGCTTTAAAGCTAGCTACATTACATTTAGCAGAGAGATTACTGCTGATCTCTTCTAAAAATAGCACAAGTATTTTTTGGATACGCCCACTGGGGGCGTGGCAAATCGATAAATTCTATATATCTCCCTCAGCTTTAAAGCTAGCCACATCGAATTTTCATGGACAGAATACTGTTGAGCCCATCTAAAAATTGTGCAAGTATTTTTTGAGAACGCCCACTTGGGGCGTGGCAAATCGATCAAATATGTATATCTCGGGTAGTTTTAAGGCTAGTTGCATGCAATTTTACTGAGAAATTACAGTGGATCTCCTCTAAAGATCGCAGACAAAGTTTTTGACTACGCCTACTGGGGGCGTGGCAGATCGATAAAATCCATATATCTGCCTCAGTTTTAAAGCTAGCTACATACAATTTTTATAGACAGATTACTTTTGACCGCCTCTTAAAATCGCGCAAATATTCTTTTAATACGTCCACTGGGGGCGTGGCAAATCGATCAATCCCTCCGCTAGCCACATCGAATTTCTTCAGACAGATTTCTTGCTCCTTCTGCGAATTGCTTGTTCGGCCACGCCCACAAAAATCAATATTTATCCAAAATAGCAACCGCAATTGAGGCAATTTTGGACTATTTTAAGCCGTTTTCACACTGTGAACGAGTATTGCGCAGTCGGCTACACCCGACTGCAGAGTTCTAACCCTTTTTTTCCCCCTGCAGATTCCTCAACACGTTCATCGAGAGCGCCGTCAGCCTGCAGCAGCGCCTGTACATTCAGGCGGAGCTCTGCCAGGCCGGCCTGGAGACCAGCACGCTGGCCCGCACCATCTCCTCCTCGTCGCCGTGGCTGGACGCGCTGCGCGCGGAGATCAAGCGCTTTGGGGAGCTGCACATCGACGTGGACAAGATGCTGGCGCAGGCGCGCGACGCGGATCGCGTGCGCAGCCAGATGGTCATACTGGAGCGACGTGTCCAGATACTGCACGAGGAGAAGACGGTGCTCACATCGATGGAGCGGCGACTGCAGGAGCGCTGTGCGGAACTGCAGCGCGAGATCTTTCGGCTGCAGGGCGCCCAGGAGTCGAACTTCAAGCCCGTGGAGTCGCATCAGCCGGTGGCGCTGCCGCGCCAGGTGCCGCCCGCCGTTCAGACCGCCAACGGCAGCAAGCAGAGCTGCTCGGAGCACGAGGACGAGGGCATCAGCAGCTCCGAGACGGGCGCCTCGCTCAGCCCGGTGCCCATACTGGTGCTGCCCAGCAAGTCGAAGCACCACAAGCCGGCGCGCAAGACGGCGCGCGCGCAGGACGACGACGAGGACGACGCGGCCACCATCGAGGATGTCATCGAGGAGCTGGACAACATAGTCAGCGAGGCGGAGAAGCAGATCTCCAGCCAGGCGGCGACAGCCGGCTCGAGGCACAGCAAGCTCCAGCAGCAGCAGCAGCAGCAGCGTGTCCTGGAACAGGAGCAGGACATTGTGCCGGTCAACATTGTGCCACAGCCGCCGCGCAAATCGCGCTCCCTGGCCCACCTGGTGCCGCGCACCGACTGCTCCGAGCAGGAGGGCTCCCAGTACGGCATGCTGCTGCTCCACCAGCCGGGCGACTCCGCCGCCGTGGAGCGCCTGGCCGCCATGCAGACCTTCTTCGACGAGGTCGACTACGATGCGCCGCGTGCGGATCAGCGCACCTCGTACGCCCTGGACGCGCCCTCGCCGGACATGGCCGAGGCGGAGGCGACGGCGACGGCCACGGCGTACAATGCGACCACCAATCGGGAGCTGCTCGACGTGATCATGAACGCACGGCACGACGACCAGGATCCCACCATGCTGGCGCTGCGGAACAGCAGCAGCAGCGCGCCGGCTGCCAACCAGCTGGAGCGCACGTCCGGCAAGCCGCCAGCTCCGGCGCCGCCGGCGCAGCACTTCAATGGGGTCTTCTTCATGACCGGCATGAATACGCCGCAAAAGTACCCAAAGCCCGATCTCACCGCGGCTCTGCAGGCGCGCCGCGTGACCAAGAACGTGGAGCGCCTCGAGGCGGCATTCGCCTCCAGCCACGACGGTCCGGTGCCCAACGAGGCGGCCATCGTGCGCGAGAAGTCCCGCAGCAATCAGCAGATCTATTTCAGCAGCAATCCCGCGATGCGCATGCACGACTACCCGGGTCCGGGTCCGAATCCGGGTCAGGCTCACGCCGGCAATATCTCCGCCCGCACGCGCTCCTACACGCAGGGCTCGAAGGTCACCGATCTGCCCTCTGGCCTGTACTGAGGACCAGCTCCTGTGCAATACAAAAACCATTTTTTTTTTATCTCAAATTTTTTTTTTTTAATTACTTCAGTTTACTTTTATTACCATAATAATATAGAGTATTTCGTAGCATAGATTCGGTGGCAGCTTCAATCGGGTCCCTTAGTCTTAAGTCTGTTGGAACTAGCTTACGCTTAGATTAATCCACAAAATAATATCATATTTATATAATTACATATATATATATTATTTTTTTTTTTCATGCGAATACAAATAAATATTTTAGTAAAGAAACAAGCAAAGGTTTTATTACCTTAAAGCAGAGACTTAAATTATTCGAACTTGCGTATGAAAAAAACTACGCCTTTCTATGCGATTTTCATTAATTAAGATAAGGCTTGGCTTATGAATAGAGAGCCAGTAAGAGAGCGACCGAATCAGAGAACAAGTGAAAATGCGTGTAAGTAACAACAACAATTCATTTTTTTTTAGGTAATCATTTATTAGAGTATAGAGTCAGTAAAGGCAAATAGCTTAGAAGCAGTTATCGATGGAGGGAAGAGCACCGCTGCAGTACTTCCAGGTGGACCAGGCAGTCCAGCCCTGCTGGCGCTGGATCTTCTGGGCGCAACGCACGGAGTTGGTGATGTCGTCGGTGAGGAGGGCGTTGCAGCTGAGGGCGCACTCGTTGTAGGAGAAGCGACCGTTGGCGGGCTGGCACCAGTAGTAGTTGTTGATCTGGAAGATACCGTAGTCGTTGGAGCCGTTGTAGTTCTCGGGGCCGACGACGCCGGTGCGGTAGGAGCTCTCGTGCTCGGCAATGCAGGTCCACTTGTTCAGCTGGTCACGGGGAACGCCCAAGTTGGACATCTCGCGGGCCAGGGAGCAACGGTCCATGGTGCGACCGAAAGCGGGGGCGGCGAAAGCGGCCAGAGCCAGCAGAACGATGAAAGCCTTCATGTTTAGAATTTTTCAAAACTGATGTCGAAAGCCTGTGAGACTGGCGCTTTTATAGGGCCCTATTATCGCAGAAGTACTCCAATCTCAAGTGCTTTTTGCTATATTGTATTTTTTTTATAGGTAGAGCGAAAGAGGGCTGTATTATCTAATCAAATAATTTTGAATGCAGCAAAAAATTTAAATTGTTAAATACATTTAGGTTGATAAGAAATATCCTTGAAGGAAAAGAAACATTTTTAATGTTGTTTTCATTATTATTATGCATTTAATGGTAGGAAATCATGGACCACTGTGCTGGCAGAGAGCGTCTATCCACAGAGTGGACATTGTGGATAACATCCACACATCACATCGCGTGGCAAATAATTAATTTGCATACTATTAACACGCCCTTGGCTCATGCTTATGATCCCGTTATATTTTTGGATTGCAGGCTGTGAGTGCCAGAGAGCGAGTATGTCATTTACCTACAGTGTGTATCCAGCTGAGAGTGTTTCTGCAAGGAGCGGGCGATTGTGGGCTCTAAATTGCAGCTGTATTAGTATTAGTGCGAATGCCAGCTTTGCGTAGGCGCGACTTTGATGAGATGATTTAGTCTGTGCGCGTCTGTCCTGCCGATCAGTAGTGTCCTTCGCGTGCGTATTTATGTAAAAGCGATAAATTGGTGCCGTGTGCTGTTAAATTCGCATTTATCAGTGTTTCGCCTATTCTGGGACATTGGGGGTAAGTTTATATATTCGATATTCGATATATACATCATAAGCCGTTTACTGCGCATACACTGAAATTTAAGAGTCGGTTGAGCATGTTTTATTTTTGGTGCCGAGCTTTTTCCCTAAAAATTGAACGCATTTCAACAACATCTACATTTGCAGTTTAAGAGAAAAATAGTATGAGAGAGTGGAAAAAATTCTCAAGCTGTTCTTAAATACCATGAGATGCAGCTAGTACAGTTAGTTATATAAATATTCATGACTGGTGTGTTCTGTAATTTCATAAATGTATTTCTTATTGGTTTCTTAATTTGGTTACGTTTCTTTTGTGTTTTTCATTAGAATTGTAAATTTTTTGCCTTGCCCCAACTCCATCTAATTAAAAACACATTTTTATTAAGTAATTTTATTTTGTGAAATGTTGGTTCATTTTTGTTTCTATGGAAACCTAGGATATAAAAGGATGGCTTCTAAATTTCCTGTTAACCTCGACAAATAGAAGAACAATTTCCAAGTTTTATTTTATATTCATTTATTTATTATCAAAAAACCAATTGGTGATCAGCTTAGAAGCAGTTATCGATGGAGGGAAGAGCACCGTTGCAGTACTTCCAGGTGGACCAGGCAGTCCAGCCCTGCTGGCGCTGGATCTTCTGGGCGCAACGCACGGAGTTGGTGATGTCGTCGGTGAGGAGGGCGTTGCAGCTGAGGGCGCACTCGTTGTAGGAGAAGCGACCGTTGGCGGGCTGGCACCAGTAGTAGTTGTTGATCTGGAAGATACCGTAGTCGTTGGAGCCGTTGTAGTTCTCGGGGCCGACGACGCCGGTGCGGTAGGAGCTCTCGTGCTCGGCAATGCAGGTCCACTTGTTCAGCTGGTCACGGGGAACGCCCAAGTTGGACATCTCGCGGGCCAGGGAGCAACGGTCCATGGTGCGACCGAAAGCGGGGGCGGCGAAAGCGGCCAGAGCCAGCAGAACGATGAAAGCCTTCATGTTTAGAATTTTTCAAAACTGATGTCGAAAGCCTGTGAGACTGGCGCTTTTATAGGGCCCTATTATCGCAGAAGTACTCCAACCTCATGTGCTTTTTACTATATTATAATCTTTTTGATAGATAGAGCGGAAGAGTGCTGTATTATCTAATCATATAATTTTAAATGCAGCAAAAAATATTAAATGTCTGAATCTGAAAAGTTTCTTTACATTAAAGTTGATTATAGATATCCTTAAATCAAAACCACCATATTTGATGTTGTTTTTATCTATTCGTACAATTGACTCCATCAGGTTTTATTGTTTTTATGCCCACTGCTAAATGCGTTATTATGTAATAGTGACGTAATAAGCAAAAAACAAGTAAGAACTGCCTAATATTCGTTCACATTTCCTCTCTCTCGGATCCATAGCGAGCATATTTCAAACACCCATAACTTTGATCCGATTTTAATGTTTGATGGCATTTTTGTCATGATTTGTCCTTTAGATTGATTCCGCATTTAAAAAATAAGCAAAATAAATTTTCTTGGAATTTTTGTTGGGAAAAAAGCATGTTATTTTACTTTTTTTCAAATACATTTTTTCCAAAATTTAAAATTTCCAATTTACATTTTAAATTGATTGTGGTTGCCACAATTAGTATAAAAAAACAACATTAAAAGTGATTGTCAGGGGGTCAAATTTTTTGTCAAAAATCATGCAAAAAATTACAAAAGTTTGACATGTAAAGCTCTCGGATCCATAGCTAGCATATTTCAAACGCTAATAAGTTTGTCAAAACTAAGCCGATTTTAATGTTTAATGGCATTTTTTCCATGGTTTGCCCTCTATTATGTACGTGGCGTAGCCGTGAAATATTTAAATTAAATATCTGTGCTGCATTTAGTGCATGGTCACGGAACGCTGGCAGAGAGCATCTTGTGGATATCATCCACACTCATCACATAATGAGAGTGGCAAATAGTTAATTTGCACACTATTAACACGCCCTTGGCTGATGCTTATGATCCCGTTATATTTTTGGAATGCAGGCTGTGAGTGCCAGAGAGCGAGTATTGTCATTTACCTACACTGTGTATCCAGCTGAGAGTGTTTCTGCAAGGAGCGCCCGATTGTGGGCTCTAAATTGCAGCTGTATTAGTATTAGTGCGAATGCCAGCTTTGCGTAGGCGCGACTTTGATGAGATGATTTAGTCTGTCCGCGTCTGTCCTGCCGATCGGTCGTGTTCGTTGTGTAAAAGCGATGAATTAGTGCCGAATTCGCATTTATCAGTATTTCATTTGCTCTGCGACCTTGGGGATACTCAATATAAAAATCGATATAAATAATTTATACGTCGTTTACCGCACGTAAAGTTATATTTAAGAGTTGGTTACGTATGTTTAATTTTTGGTGTTGCGCATTTTCTCAAAAAGAGGAACGCATTTCAACAACATCCACATTTGCTGTTTGAAAAAAAAAATAGTATGAGAGAGTGGAAAAAATTCTCAAGCTGTTCTACCATGAGATGCAGCTACTATAACTATTTCTTATTCAATTCTTCATTTGTTTACGTTCCTTTTGTGTTTTTCATTAGAATTGCCAATTTTTTCTAATTAAAGATTCTTTTCAAATTTTTATTAAGTTATTCATATCAGAAAGTAATGTTTTTTCTATTAGAAATTTTGTTTCAATGGAAATCCAGGATATAAAAGGATACGTTTTAAATTTCCTGTTAACCTCGACAAATAGAAGAACAATTTCCAAGTTTTATTTTATTTTCATTTATTTAATATCAAAAAACCAATTGGTGATCAGCTTAGAAGCAGTTATCGATGGAGGGAAGAGCACCGTTGCAGTACTTCCAGGTGGACCAGGCAGTCCAGCCCTGCTGGCGCTGGATCTTCTGGGCGCAACGCACGGAGTTGGTGATGTCGTCGGTGAGGAGGGCGTTGCAGCTGAGGGCGCACTCGTTGTAGGAGAAGCGACCGTTGGCGGGCTGGCACCAGTAGTAGTTGTTGATCTGGAAGATACCGTAGTCGTTGGAGCCGTTGTAGTTCTCGGGGCCGACGACGCCGGTGCGGTAGGAGCTCTCGTGCTCGGCAATGCAGGTCCACTTGTTCAGCTGGTCACGGGGAACGCCCAAGTTGGACATCTCGCGGGCCAGGGAGCAACGGTCCATGGTGCGACCGAAAGCGGGGGCGGCGAAAGCGGCCAGAGCCAGCAGAACGATGAAAGCCTTCATGTTTAGAATTTTTCAAAACTGATGTCGAAAGCCTGTGAGACTGGCGCTTTTATAGGGCCCTATTATCGCAGAAGTACTCCAATCTCAAGTGCTTTTTGCTATATTGTATTTTTTTTATAGGTAGAGCGAAAGAGGGCTGTATTATCTAATCAAATAATTTTGAATGCAGCAAAAAATTTAAATTGTTAAATACATTTAGGTTGATAAGAAATATCCTTGAAGGAAAAGAAACATTTTTAATGTTGTTTTCATTATTATTATGCATTTAATGGTAGGAAATCATGGACCACTGTGCTGGCAGAGAGCGTCTATCCACAGAGTGGACATTGTGGATAACATCCACACATCACATCGCGTGGCAAATAATTAATTTGCATACTATTAACACGCCCTTGGCTCATGCTTATGATCCCGTTATATTTTTGGATTGCAGGCTGTGAGTGCCAGAGAGCGAGTATTGTCATTTACCTACACTGTGTATCCAGCTGAGAGTGTTTCTGCCAGGAGCGGGCGATTGTGGGCTCTAAATTGCAGCTGTATTAGTATTAGTGCGAATGCCAGCTTTGCGTAGGCGCGACTTTGATGAGATGATTTAGTCTGTGCGCGTCTGTCCTGCCGATCGGTTGTGTCCTGCGCGTGCGTATTTATGTAAAAGCGATAAATTGGTGCCGTGTGCTGTTAAATTCGCATTTATCAGTGTTTAGTCTACTCTGGGACATGGGGCTAAGTTTATGTATTTGATATTCGATATATAAATCATATATAAGCCGTTTACCGCGCATACACATAAAAGGTACTCTATAAAAGGAGCGCATTTCAACAACATCCACATTTGCTATTTGAGAGATAGAGAGTGTGAGAGAGTGGAAAAAATTCTCTCTAGTTACATAAATATTCATGATTGGTGTATTGTGTATATCCACAAATATATTTCTTATTGTTTTCTTCTATATTCGAGTTAATTTCTATTGCGGCTTATATTTTAATTGTTCAAGAACAAATTTATCCATATTTTCTTTGGTCTAACTGCACTTTATTTAAAACTATTTTCATATCTTTATTAAGTTACTTATTTTAAAAAGTCATTTTGTGCTTTTAAAAATGTTGGTATATTTTTGTTTCAATGGAAATCTAGGATATAAAAGGATGCCTTTTCAATTTCGTGTTAACCTCGACAAATAGAAGAACAATTTCCAAGTTTTATGTTATATTCATTTATTTATTATCAAAAAACCAATTGGTGATCAGCTTAGAAGCAGTTATCGATGGAGGGAAGAGCACCGTTGCAGTACTTCCAGGTGGACCAGGCAGTCCAGCCCTGCTGGCGCTGGATCTTCTGGGCGCAACGCACGGAGTTGGTGATGTCGTCGGTGAGGAGGGCGTTGCAGCTGAGGGCGCACTCGTTGTAGGAGAAGCGACCGTTGGCGGGCTGGCACCAGTAGTAGTTGTTGATCTGGAAGATACCGTAGTCGTTGGAGCCGTTGTAGTTCTCGGGGCCGACGACGCCGGTGCGGTAGGAGCTCTCGTGCTCGGCAATGCAGGTCCACTTGTTCAGCTGGTCACGGGGAACGCCCAAGTTGGACATCTCGCGGGCCAGGGAGCAACGGTCCATGGTGCGACCGAAAGCGGGGGCGGCGAAAGCGGCCAGAGCCAGCAGAACGATGAAAGCCTTCATGTTTAGAATTTTTCAAAACTGATGTCGAAAGCCTGTGAGACTGGCGCTTTTATAGGGCCCTATTATCGCAGAAGTACTCCAACCTCATGTGCTTTTTACTATATTATAATCTTTTTGATAGATAGAGCGGAAGAGGGCTGTATTATCTAATCAAATAATTTTGAATGCAGCAAAAAATTTTAATTATTCAATACATTGTTACATTGTTGATAAGAATTATCCTTAAAGGAAAAGAAAGATTTTTAATGTTTTTTCATTGTTATTTTGTATTTAATGGAAGGAATTCATGGACCACTGTGCTGGCAGAGAGCGTCTATCCAGAGAGTGGACATTGTGGATGACATCCACATATCGCAAGGTGAGCGTGGCAAATAATTAATTTGAATACTATTAACACGCCCTTGGCTCATGCTTATGATCCCGTTATGTTTTTGGATTGCAGGCTGTGAGTGCCAAAGAGCGAGTATTGTCATTTACCTATCCAGTAGAGAGCGCTTCTGCATGGAACGGCCGCTTGTGGGCTCCAAGTTGCTACTGTATTAGTATCAGTGCGAATGCCAGCTTTGCGTAGGCGCGACTTTGATGAGATGATTTAGTCTGTGCGCGTCTGTCCTGCCGATCGGTCGTGTCCTGCGCGTGCGTATTTATGTAAAAGCGATAAATTGGTGCCGTGTGCTGTTAAATTCGCATTTATCAGTGTTTAGTCTACTCTGGGACATGGGGCTAAGTTTATGTATTCGATATTCGATATATAAATCATATATAAGCCATTTACCGCGCATACACTTAAATTTAAGAGTCGGTTGAGCATGTTTTATTTTACGTGTCGAACTTTTTCTCTATAAAAGGAGCGCATTTCAACAACATCCACATTTGCTATTTGAGAGATAGAGAGTGTGAGAGAGTGGAAAAAATTCTCTCTAGTTACATAAATATTCATGATTGGTGTATTGTGTATATCCACAAATATATTTCTTATTGTTTTTTTGTATATTCGAGTTAATTTCTACTGCGGCTTATATTTTAATTGTTCAAGAACAAATATATCCATATTTTCTTTGGTCTAACTGCACTTTATTTAAAACTATTTTCATATCTTTATTAAGTTACTTATTTTAAAAAGTCATTTTGTGCTTTTAAAAATGTTGGTATATTTTTGTTTCAATGGAAATCTAGGATATAAAAGGATGCCTTTTCAATTTCGTGTTAACCTCGACAGTAGAAGAACAATTTGCAAGTTTTGTTTTATATTCATTTATTTAATATCAAAAAACCAATTGGTGAGCAGATTAGAAGCAGTCATCGATGGAGGGCAGAGCACCGTCGCAGTACTTCCAGGTGGACCAGGCGGACCAGCCCTGCTGACCCTGGATCTTACGAGCGCAACGCACGGAGTTGGTGATGTCGTCGGTGAGGAGGGCGTTGCAGCTGAGGGCGCACTCGTTGTAGGAGAAGCGACCGTTGGCGGGCTGGCACCAGTAGTAGTTGTTGATCTGGAAGATACCGTAGTCGTTGGAGCCGTTCGAGTTCTCGGGGCCGACGACGCCGGTGCGGTAGGAGCTCTCGTGCTCGGCAATGCAGGTCCACTTGCTCAGCTGGTCACGGGGAACGCCCAAGCTGGACATCTCGCGGGCCAGGGAGCAACGGTCCATGGTGCGACCGAAAGCGGGGGCGGCGAAAGCGGCCAGAGCAAACAGAACGATGAAAGCCTTCATGATTAAACTTCAGTAAACTGATATCGAAAGCCCAGCGAGCTGTCTCTTATATAGGGCGAGAATATCTCTAAATAGACGTTATCTGCGATATGGAAAAAACCACGTCACGAAAATAGTTTGCAGGGTTTTTAATCGACCGAATGTTTACTTTTGGCGATTGCACTTAATAAGTGCTAAGCTGATAATATAATAAATATTCACGACTGAAAATCTCCTTTTGGCAATCAATTATATAAATATGCATTTGGAAAGTACTTAGAGATAATTTAAATTGAAACAGAAAAAAGATTCAACAAAAAAGACGTTGCGTAATAGGAGTACTGAGAGTTAATTGTACTTATTTTTATCGAATTAAATAAGTTTTTACTTTGAACTTACATCAACAACTTGGCGGGCATATTTAGGCGCCAAGAATTTGAGCTCTAACAGTTTCAGAGCAATGGGCTTGAGCTGTTTGTATCGATATCGAATTCGCCATGTCGTCGATAGTCGATATTTTGTCTGATTCAACACCCTGGAACCAGCTCCAAAACAAATCAACTTATTATTATTATCGGTTTAATTATTAATTAATTTTTTATTTATTCAAACTTATTCTAAAGTACTATATTTTTGTAGGTTTTTAGGTGTCAATTGTGACCGTGCAGAGGTCTCAATGGTTTTACATATACATATACATATACACTTCATCAGGACAATGAGCCATGTCCGTCTGTCCGTCTGTCCGTCCGTCCGTCTGTATGAATGCAGAGATCTCAGAAACTACAAAAGCTGGAGACCTAAACTTCTCGACGCAGATTCTCCTAAACCTTACGCAGTACAAGCTTATCATTTTGTTTTCGATGTCTTGCACTGTTTCATTGTTATCGAAACAAATCGATTTTAAGATTTAGTTCTCTTAGCATGTCTTGAAAACTAGCAGAGCTGCAGCCACAAAATTTAGTTTATTATGTTCTCGTAAGGCAGACGCAGATCTGAAATATTTCGCATTTTCGATATCATCCCTCATATAAAATAAATACTTTAGTACAGAAACAAGCTCAAACAAATATCACCTCTCTGTGCGATTTTCATGAATTGACGCCTTATCTTAATTCAGGTTTGATGAATATAGCCTTTCTATGCGATTTTCATTAGTTAAGATAAAACCAGCAGACTTTGGATGGTTAAACGTTGGCAGGATAAAAGTGTGACAGAGCTTATTAAAGAGAGTGAGTGAGAGATTGAGAATGAAACAGAATGAGTGACAGAGAGAGTCAGAGAGTAAGCCTGAAGGAGAACTAATGCAAAGGAGACAGAAGGACCGCAAGAAAGAGCCAGTAAGAGAGCGACCGAATCAGAGAACAAGTGAAAATGAGTGTAAGTAACAACAACAATTAATTTTTTTAGGTAATCATTTATTAGAGTATAGAGTCAGTAAAGGCAAATAGCTTAGAAGCAGTTATCGATGGAGGGAAGAGCACCGCTGCAGTACTTCCAGGTGGACCAGGCAGTCCAGCCCTGCTGGCGCTGGATCTTCTGGGCGCAACGCACGGAGTTGGTGATGTCGTCGGTGAGGAGGGCGTTGCAGCTGAGGGCGCACTCGTTGTAGGAGAAGCGACCGTTGGCGGGCTGGCACCAGTAGTAGTTGTTGATCTGGAAGATACCGTAGTCGTTGGAGCCGTTGTAGTTCTCGGGGCCGACGACGCCGGTGCGGTAGGAGCTCTCGTGCTCGGCAATGCAGGTCCACTTGTTCAGCTGGTCACGGGGAACGCCCAAGTTGGACATCTCGCGGGCCAGGGAGCAACGGTCCATGGTGCGACCGAAAGCGGGGGCGGCGAAAGCGGCCAGAGCCAGCAGAACGATGAAAGCCTTCATGTTTAGAATTTTTCAAAACTGATGTCGAAAGCCTCTGAGACTGGCGCTTTTATAGGGCCCTATTATCGCAGAAGTACTCCAACCTCATGTGCTTTTTACTATATTATAATCTTTTTGATAGATAGAGCGGAGGAGGGCTGTATTATCTAATCAAATAATTTTGAATGCAGCAAAAAATTTAAATTATTCAATACATTGTTACATTGTTGATAAGAATTATCCTTAAAGGAAAAGAAAGATTTTTAATGTTTTTTCATTGTTATTTTGCATTTAATGGAAGGAATTCATGGACCACTGTGCTGGCAGAGAGCGTCTATCCAGAGAGTGGACATTGTGGATGACATCCACATATCGCAAGGTGAGCGTGGCAAATAATTAATTTGAATACTATTAACACGCCATATCCGATCATGCTTATGATCCCGTTATATTTTTGGATTGCAGGCTGTGAGTGCCAGAGAGCGAGTATTGTCATTTACCTATCCAGTAGAGAGCGCTTCTGCATGGAACGGCCGCTTGTGGGCTCCAAGTTGCTACTGTATTAGTATCAGTGCGAATGCCAGCTTTGCGTAGGCGCGACTTTGATGAGATGATTTAGTCTGTGCGCGTCTGTCCTGCCGATCGGTCGTGTCCTTCGCGTGCGAATTTATGTAAAGGCGATAAATTGGTGCCGTGTGCTGTTAAATTCGCATTTATCAGTGTTTAGTCTACTCTGGGACATGGGGCTAAGTTTATGTATTCGATATTCGATATATAAATCATATATAAGCCATTTACCGCGCATACACTTAAATTTAAGAGTCGGTTGAGCATGTTTTATTTTACGTGTCGAACTTTTTCTCTATAAAAGGAGCGCATTTCAACAACATCCACATTTGCTATTTGAGAGATAGAGAGTGTGAGAGAGTGGAAAAAATTCTCTCTAGTTACATAAATATTCATGATTGGTGTATTGTGTATATCCACAAATATATTTCTTATTGTTTTTTTGTATATTCGAGTTAATTTCTACTGCGGCTTATATTTTAATTGTTCAAGAACAAATTTATCCATATTTTCTTTGGTCTAACTGCACTGTAAATGTTATTAACTTTATTTAACATTAACGTAAAATTTGAATTTGAATGTTGATTATCGATAGAATTGCATTTCTAATTACTTTGTTATTTGCAACCTTGAAGAAATATCGAAATTTTGTTATTACATTAGTTTTACGATACATTTATGGACACACTGAAACGAACAGTCAAAGCGAACGGACGCAAGAGAAAAACTAATTTGAAACCACACCAGAAAAAACATATAATAAACGATTAATATAGTACAAAAACATAACGGTTGGTTTTTGTCACAACATTTTTCAAATTATGTTTAGTGAGTTCTCAAATTAATTGCGAGCCGTTTTTTATGTGGAAAGTGTCTAGAACAGTATAGTAGTACAGTACAGTATATATAGATGGTGAAATTCGTTGGCGACAGTGTGGCGGTAAAAGTGAATAGAGGCTGCGCAAATGAATAAGTAACGGCAAAAGTGAATAGAGGCTGCGCAAATTAATAGGAAAAGGCTTGTGTATGTGTGTAAGGGACAGTACATGCATATACATATACAGATTGTGAAATTCGTTGGCGACAGTGTGACGGAAAAAGATTGACGCCATTGTAGAAAACGTTGCAAATGTCAGTGCAATTAAGTACAGAATCGAATGAAGAGATATAAATTGAGAAGTACTAAAATGAGGTCTGAAGACGAAGTGGAAGAATTTAATAATACAGTGTACCAAAAAGATAGAACGGATATGGATGACTTTAAAGAATTATTGAAAAGCATGCAAGAAATTAAAAGAGAGTTGGCAGTTATGCAAGAAATTAAAACAATAGTTCAAAAAAATACAGCAGATATTGCGCTGATGCAGCAGCCAATACCGAATACAGTGAACATCGAACAAGTACAGAAAAACAAAGATGAGCCAATCCAGGTATCGGCATTACCATGGACTACAGCCACGCCTGAATTCAGAGGACAGGTAATGGTTGAAGGAAGAACACACCAATCAGTGGCTACAACAGGACAGATTTACACAAAGCTACACGATTTGCCAGAGTATTCAGGATCCGCAGAAGATTGGCCTCTATTTATAGCTAACTTCCAGGATACAACAAATGCTTTCCAATACGACAATCGCCAAAACCTGATACGCCTACATAAATGCCTGACCGGTGAAGCTAAGGAGGCTGTTGCTCCTATGATGATCTATCCGGAAGATGTGCCTCATATATTGGAGGAACTGCAATTTCGGTTTGGTAGACCAGAAATACTTATTCACACACAGCTGAACAAAATAAAAGAATTTCCGAGAATTGCTTATAATAAACCTGAACAAATTATAAACCTGTCAACGAAAGTTAGAGGAGTTGTCGCATTTTTGAAGTCTGCCAACGCAGGACAACATTTAACCAACCCAACCCTATTACAAGAACTACTAGGTAAGCTTCCCAACGACAAACAATTGAACTGGTTGGAATATGCCAACACATTACATAGACTGCCGACAATCGCTGATTTCTCCAATTGGCTATCAACGTTGGCTAGAATGGTGGGTCAGTTACCAATGGTTATTGAAACGTCAAGGCAACCAGCATCCAGAAGCTTTAAGCCAATGTTATATACCAAGATGACAGCTAAGGAGCTAAAATGTGTCTTATGTCAAAATGCCCATATAGTAAGTCAATGCAAAATATGGAAGGAAGATACGAGCATCGACGAACGTTGGAATATAGCGAAACGCAACGGTCTATGTTTTAGTTGCCTCAACAAAGGACATTCAATACAGACGTGCCAACAGAAAGAAAGCTGCAGAGTTAAAGGCTGCACCCGAATACACCATCACAGTCTGCATCAACAGGAGTCAAAGAGTCCACAACATTCACAGATAAAACTGGACGAGTTTAAATCGACATCCAACGAGACACAACCTATTTTGAATTGTAAAAACGAAGGTAATAGTTTCCTGTTCAAAATGATACCAATTGTATTGTATGGACCAAATGGAAAGTTGGAGGCCTTTGCATTGTTTGATGAAGGTAGTGCTGTAACCATGATCAATGAAGAAGTAGCAGTACAATTGGGTCTTAAAAGCCAGAAAATTCCGTTAACACTCCAATGGTACGACAACAGGGTCACTACAGAAATGTCAATGAGGGTTAATTGCAAAATTATGGATCTCAAACAAAGTATTAGTTACGATCTAAAGGGGATACATACAGTAAAGAATCTTAGTTTACCAACACAATCTTTCAAACGTGAGCAGTATGAACATTTAAAGAACGTACCAATTGAAAACTATACGTATGCCAAGCCAGTAATATTGATAGGCCTAGATAATCTGTACTTGGGATTGTCAATGGAGACGATTGAAGTTGGAAACAAGCACCCAGTGGGTATTAAGACCAAATTGGGCTGGATTGCATACGGGCCATCCAACAATGCAGTAATATCAAGCCCAGTAATGTTATTGATGGGAAACTCTAAACAGGACGAACTACATGAGTTAATAAAAGAGTATCATAGCCGAAAATTTTGGAATGAATAGTTTACCTCTCATGGAACCAACTGAAGTTGAACGAGCTAAGATAATAGCGCAGCAAACTGTACAACGAATAAAAGATCGATTTGAAATAGGTCTTATTTGGAAAGATAATGTGAATTTACCGGATAGCTTTACCATGGCTGAAAAACGTCTCCTAGGTATCGAAAGAAAAATGAAAATGAATCCAGAATTTGCACAAAAGTATCGAACGCAGATGGAAAAATACATGGAGAAAGGATATGCTAGGCAAATCTCAGAAAATGAAAAAAAGAGTGAGTTGACAAACGTATGGTATTTACCGCACTTCGCGGTACAAACCGTACACAAGCCGAATAAACTACGAATAGTCTTTGATGCTGCTGCAACAGTTATTGGTATTTCACTAAATTCAGCACTACTCAAAGGTCCAGATCAAGCAAAACCATTAATCTCATTGTTACTTAATTTTCGTTTGAACAAATTCGGAGTGGCAGCTGACATCAAAGAAATGTTTTCACAAATTCAGATTCGATCAGAAGACCAAGCAGCTCAGCGTTTTCTTTGGCGAAAAGATACAACCCAACCGGTAAAACAGTTTGCAATGACATCACTCATCTTTGGATCCACTTGCTCCCCGTACTGCGCGGAATACATCAAAAACACAAATGCCATGGAATTTCGAGATAAGTATCCGGAGGCCGTGCAGGCTATTGTCAATAATCACTATGTAGACGACTTAGTGATAAGTTTTAATTCAGAAGAAGACGCGATTAAAATCTGCAAGGAAATAGTTTATATTCACAGTCAAGGCGGCTTCGAGTTGCGGAATTTTATATCGAATTCTTTTGCGATACAATCCGCAATGAACACCATACCACATGCCAAAAGTACAATCAGTATGGAAAGTCAAAGCACCAGCGACAAAATACTGGGAATGTATTGGAACACTGTGGATGATGTCTTTCAATTTGAAACAAAATTCCATCGCATACCAAACGAAGTCATGAAGGGTGAACGTGTACCGACAAAGAGAGAACTGCTAGGAATTGTAATGGCCGTATTTGACCCATTTGGACTGATAGCTGACTTTCATGTATTTGCTAAAGTTTTAATACAGCGTACATGGAATTGCCAAATCAATTGGGACGATGAGCTGCCAACCGAACTACATAAAGCATGGACTTATTGGTGGTCGGAACTACAGAATATGACAAACTTTAAGATACCCCGTTGGTACTCTCCGAAATTGAAAATAAAAAATGAAGTGGAGTTACATGTGCTAGTCGACGCAAGTCAAAGTGCATTTGCGGCCGCAGCATACCTACGTATAAAAAGTGAAAATTCCATGAAAGCTGAAGTAGCCTTCGTCATGGGTAAAACGCGCCTTGCACCAAAGAAGTTGTTATCAATTCCACGTTTAGAGCTTCAAGCAGCAGTGCTCGGTGTACGCCTGGCCACCTTAATACACGAGCATCAGCACCTCAACTTCAGTAAAACCACATTTTGGAGTGATTCTATGACGGTATTACAGTGGGTGAATTCAAAGTCGCGCCGATTCAAACCATTTGTGGGTCATCGAATAACCGAAATACTTGCCGCCACACAACCCAACCAATGGAGATGGATACCCACAGAATACAACACTGCCGACACAGCCACACGCCCTGAAAATATACCTAGAATTGATCATTACAGTAAATGGCTGTCTGGTCCTACCTTTCTGAAGAAATCATCGAACGAGTGTCCAAATTCATTCGTGACAACAGCAACTGAAACACTGGAGGAGGAAATTCACAGACATCCACTTTTAAAGTGTCGGTTAAGTATACAGTTGATTGAATTTACTAAATTTTCTTCTTTTAATAGACTCAAAAGAGTAATGGCGTGGATCCTGCGGGCGAAAAACAATTGGTTAAGACGAACAAGCAGAAAATACATGGAAATAGCAACTGGTCCACTCACAGCAGCAGAGATACAGAGAGCTGAAAGGACGATTTGCCACATGGTACAGAAAGAGACCTATGCAGATGAAATTGCTGATTTATCAAAGGGCAGTACAATTCATAAAAACAGTACTATCTATAAATTGTCACCGGAGATTGACGATGAGGGATTGTTGCGACTCTCTGGACGCATCGACGAAGCTGTCTATTTGCCATTTGATGCTCGTCGACCAATTCCGTTACCAACACAACACCGATTGTCTAGTCTTATCATGCTATATTTTCATGAGAAATATCATCATCAAAACAACACGGTGATAATTAACGAGTGTCGCCAAAAATTTTGGATACCAAAAGCAAAAATGTTGCTAAAGAAAATCCAAAGTCAATGTAACCGGTGTATCATTGACCGCAGCCAACCGAAAGCACCACTGATGGGCCAGTTGCCACTAGAAAGGTTGACACCATACGTAAGACCATTTACGTACACCGGTGTGGATCTATTTGGACCAATTACAGTGACCATGGGCCGTAGACAAGAAAAGAGATGGGCCGTCATATTTACATGCCTGACTGTAAGAGCAACCCATTTAGAAATTGCTGAAAATTTATCAGCAGACGCATTTATCATTTGTCTACGTAACTTCATCAACCGGCGCGGTACTCCTTCTGTCATAAGGAGCGATAACGGCACAAACTTTATTGGTGCCAAAAGGATATTACACAATAATGGGGAATTATTCGACGTACAACGGGTAGCTGACGAAGCCACAAACCAAGGAATTAGTTGGATATTTAACTGCCCTGCAAATCCGGCAGCCGGTGGCTGTTGGGAACGGCTTATTCGTATTGTAAAGGGCTTATTAGCCAAAACACTACATGACATAGCTCCTCGTATTGAAACTCTTCGAGCCGCATTAATTGAAGCCGAAAACATTTTAAATTCTCGTCCTCTTACAGAATTGCCAATCTCACATGAAGAGGATGAACCATTGACACCTAATCATTTTTTAATTGGTTGTCCCAACAGCACACAGACGCCTAACGCAACTACAAAAGACATATGTCTGCGTAAACAATGGCGTATTGCACAGGCTTTGAAAGATCGGATCTGGAAGCGGTGGGTAACTGAATACCTACCCCAGCTAGTTTGCCGACCTAAGTGGCATGACACAACGGAACCCATTAAGATAGGGGACTTGGTCATAATCATCGACGCCTCAACACAACGAAGCCTCTGGAAGCGCGGTCGAGTTATCAAGGTTCATGCTGCAAAGGATAAGCAGATTCGATCTGCTGAAATACAGACCGCGGGTACCATACTACGACGACCAGTGTCCAAACTGATCATATTAAAGTTGAATGTGGATAGTGAATCCTGAATTGATTCACAAGGAGGGGGGATGTAAATGTTATTAACTTTATTTAACATTAACGTAAAATTTGAATTTGAATGTTGATTATCGATAGAATTGCATTTCTAATTACTTTGTTATTTGCAACCTTGAAGAAATATCGAAATTTTGTTATTACATTAGTTTTACGATACATTTATGGACACACTGAAACGAACAGTCAAAGCGAACGGACGCAAGAGAAAAACTAATTTGAAACCACACCAGAAAAAACATATAATAAACGATTAATATAGTACAAAAACATAACGGTTGGTTTTTGTCACAACATGCACTTTATTTAAAACTATTTTCATATCTTTATTAAGTTACTTATTTTAAAAAGTCATTTTGTGCTTTTAAAAATGTTGGTATATTTTTGTTTCAATGGAAATCTAGGATATAAAAGGATGCCTTTTCAATTTCGTGTTAACCTCGACAGTAGAAGAACAATTTGCAAGTTTTATTTTATATTCATTTATTTAATATCAAAAAACCAATTGGTGAGCAGCTTAGAAGCAGTCATCGATGGAGGGCAGAGCACCGTCGCAGTACTTCCAGGTGGACCAGGCGGACCAGCCCTGCTGACCCTGGATCTTACGAGCGCAACGCACGGAGTTGGTGATGTCGTCGGTGAGGAGGGCGTTGCAGCTGAGGGCGCACTCGTTGTAGGAGAAGCGACCGTTGGCGGGCTGGCACCAGTAGTAGTTGTTGATCTGGAAGATACCGTAGTCGTTGGAGCCGTTCGAGTTCTCGGGGCCGACGACGCCGGTGCGGTAGGAGCTCTCGTGCTCGGCAATGCAGGTCCACTTGCTCAGCTGGTCACGGGGAACGCCCAAGCTGGACATCTCGCGGGCCAGGGAGCAACGGTCCATGGTGCGACCGAAAGCGGGGGCGGCGAAAGCGGCCAGAGCAACTAGAACGATGAAAGCCTTCATGATTAAACTTCAGTAAACTGATATCGAAAGCCCAGCGAGCTGTCTCTTATATAGGGCGAGAATATCTCTAAATAGACGTTATCTGCGATATGGAAAAAACCACGTCACGAAAATAGTTTGCAGGGTTTTTAATCGACCGAATGTTTACTTTTGGCGATTGCACTTAATAAGTGCTAAGCTGATAATATAATAAATATTCACGACTGAAAATCTCCTTTTGGCAATCAATTATATAAATATGCATTTGGAAAGTACTTAGAGATAATTTAAATTGAAACAGAAAAAAGATTCAACAAAAAAGACGTTGCGTAATAGGAGTACTGAGAGTTAATTGTACTTATTTTTATCGAATTAAATAAGTTTTTACTTTGAACTTACATCAACAACTTGGCGGGCATATTTAGGCGCCAAGAATTTGAGCTCTAACAGTTTCAGAGCAATGGGCTTGAGCTGTTTGTATCGATATCGAATTCGCCATGTCGTCGATAGTCGATATTTTGTCTGATTCAACACCCTGGAACCAGCTCCAAAACAAATCAACTTATTATTATTATCGTTTTAATTATTAATTAATTTTTTATTTATTCAAACTTATTCTAAAGTACTATATTTTTGTAGGTTTTTAGGTGTCAATTGTGACCGTGCAGAGGTCTCAATGGTTTTACATATACATATACCTATACACTTCATCAGGACAATGAGCCATGTCCGTCTGTCCGGCCGTCCGTCTGTATGAATGCAGAGATCTCAGAAACTACAAAAGCTGGAGACCTAAACTTCTCGACGCAGATTCTCCTAAACCTTACGCAGTACAAGCTTATCATTTTCTTTTCGATGTCTTGCACTGTTTCATTGTTATCGAAACAAATCGATTTTAAGATTTAGTTCTCTTAGCATGTCTTGAAAACTAGCAGAGCTGCAGCCACAAAATTTAGTTTATTATGTTCTCGTAAGGCAGACGCAGATCTGAAATATTTCGCATTTTCGATATCATCCCTCATATAAAATAAATACTTTAGTACAGAAACAAGCTCAAACAAATATCACCTCTCTGTGCGATTTTCATGAATTGACGCCTTATCTTAATTCAGGTTTGATGATATTGCCTTTCTATGCGATTTTCACTAGTTAAGATAAAACCAGCAGACTTTGGATGGTTAAACGTTGGCAGGATAAAAGTGTGACAGAGCTTATTAAAGAGAGTGAGTGAGAGATTGAGAATGAAACAGAATGAGTGACAGAGAGAGTCAGAGAGTAAGCCTGAAGGAGAACTAATGCAAAGGAGACAGAAGGACCGCAAGAAAGAGCCAGTAAGAGAGCGACCGAATCAGAGAACAAGTGAAAATGAGTGTAAGTAACAACAACAATTAATTTTTTTAGGTAATCATTTATTAGAGTATAGAGTCAGAAAATGCAAATAGCTTAGAAGCAGTTATCGATGGAGGGAAGAGCACCGCTGCAGTACTTCCAGGTGGACCAGGCAGTCCAGCCCTGCTGGCGCTGGATCTTCTGGGCGCAACGCACGGAGTTGGTGATGTCGTCGGTGAGGAGGGCGTTGCAGCTGAGGGCGCACTCGTTGTAGGAGAAGCGACCGTTGGCGGGCTGGCACCAGTAGTAGTTGTTGATCTGGAAGATACCGTAGTCGTTGGAGCCGTTGTAGTTCTCGGGGCCGACGACGCCGGTGCGGTAGGAGCTCTCGTGCTCGGCAATGCAGGTCCACTTGTTCAGCTGGTCACGGGGAACGCCCAAGTTGGACATCTCGCGGGCCAGGGAGCAACGGTCCATGGTGCGACCGAAGGCGGGGGCGGCGAAAGCGGCCAGAGCCAGCAGAACGATGAAAGCCTTCATGTTTAGAATTTTTCAAAACTGATGTCGAAAGCCTGTGAGACTGGCGCTTTTATAGGGCCCTATTATCGCAGAAGTACTCCAATCTCAAGTGCTTTTTGCTATATTATAATCTTTTTGATAGATAGAGCGGAGGAGGGCTGTATTATCTAATCAACAAATTTTGAATGCAGCAAAAAATATTAAATGTCTGAATCTGAAAAGTTTCTTTACATTAAAGTTGATTATAGATATCCTTAAATCAAAACCACCATATTTGATGTTGTTTTTATCTATTCGTACAATTGACTCCATCAAGTTATATTGTTTTTATGCCCACTGCTAAATGCGTTATTATGTAATAGTGACGTAATAAGCAAAAAACAAGTAAGAACTGCCTAATATTCGTTCACATTTCCTCTCTCTCGGATCCATAGCGAGCATATTTCAAACACCCATAACTTTGATCCGATTTTCATGTTTGATGGCATTTTTGTCATGATTTGTCCTTTAGATTGATTCCGCATTTAAAAAATAAGCAAAATAAATTTTCTTGGAATTTTTGTTGGGAAAAAAGCATGTACTTATTTGACTTTTTTTCAAATAAATTTTTTTCAAAATTTCAAATTTCCAATTTACATTTTAAATTGATTGTGGTTGCCACAATTAGTATAAAAAAACAACATTAAAAGTGATTGTCAGGGGGTCAAATTTTTTGTCAAAAATCATGCAAAAAATTACAAAAGTTTGACATGTAAAGCTCTCGGATCCATAGCTAGCATATTTCAAACGCTAATAAGTTTGTCAAAACTAAGCCGATTTTAATGTTTAATGGCATTTTTTCCATGGTTTGCCCTCTATTATGTACGTGGCGTAGCCGTGAAATATTTAAATTAAATATCTGTGCTGCATTTAGTGCATGGTCACGGAGCGCTGGCAGAGAGCATCTTGTGGATATCATCCACACTCATCACATAATGAGAGTGGCAAATAGTTAATTTGCACACTGTTAACACGCCCTTGGCTGATGCTTATGATCCCGTTATATTTTTGGAATGCAGGCTGTGAGTGCCAATGAATGCCTTCACTGTGTAGCTAGTTGAGAGTGTTTCTGCAAGGAGCGCCCGATTGTGGGCTCTAAATTGCAGCTGTATTAGTATTAGTGCGAATGCCAGCTTTGCGTAGGCGCGACTTTGATGAGATGATTTAGTCTGTGCGCGTCTGTCATGCCGATCGGTCGTGTTCGTTGTGTGTGTATGTATGTAAAAGCGATGAATTAGTGCCGTGTGCTGTTAAATTCGCATTTATCAGTGTTTCGCCTATTCTGGGACATTGGGGCTAAGTTTATGTATTCGATATTCGATATATAAATCATATATAAGCCGTTTACTGCGCATACACTGAAATTTAAGAGTCGGTTGAGCATGTTTTATTTTTGGTGCCGAGCTTTTTCTCTAAAAATTGAACGCATTTCAACAACATCCACATTTGGAGTTTAAGAGAAAAATAGTATGAGAGAGTGGAAAGAATTCTCAAGCTGTTCTTAAATACCATGAGATGCAGCTAGTAATGTTAGTTATATAAATATTCATAACTGGTGTGTTTTGTAATTTCATAAATGTATTTCTTATTGGTTTCTTAATTTGGTTACGTTTCTTTTGTTTTTCATTAGAATTGCCAATTTTTTGCTTTGCCCCAACTCCATCTAATTAAAAACAAATATTTATTAAGTAATTTTATTTTTGTATTATAAATGTTGGTTTATTTTTGTTTCTATGGAAACCTAGGATATAAAAGGATGCCTTCTAAATTTCCTGTTAACCTCGACAAATAGAAGAACAATTTCCAAGTTTTATTTTATTTTCATTTATTTAATATCAAAAAACCAATTGGTGATCAGCTTAGAAGCAGTTATCGATGGAGGGCAGAGCACCGTCGCAGTACTTCCAGGTGGACCAGGCAGTCCAGCCCTGCTGGCGCTGGATCTTCTGGGCGCAACGCACGGAGTTGGTGATGTCGTCGGTGAGGAGGGCGTTGCAGCTGAGGGCGCACTCGTTGTAGGAGAAGCGACCGTTGGCGGGCTGGCACCAGTAGTAGTTGTTGATCTGGAAGATACCGTAGTCGTTGGAGCCGTTGTAGTTCTCGGGGCCGACGACGCCGGTGCGGTAGGAGCTCTCGTGCTCGGCAATGCAGGTCCACTTGTTCAGCTGGTCACGGGGAACGCCCAAGTTGGACATCTCGCGGGCCAGGGAGCAACGGTCCATGGTGCGACCGAAGGCGGGGGCGGCGAAAGCGGCCAGAGCCAGCAGAACGATGAAAGCCTTCATGTTTAGAATTTTTCAAAACTGATGTCGAAAGCCTGTGGGACTTGCGCTTTTATAGGGCCCTATTATCGCAGAAGTACTCCAATCTCAAGTGCTTTTTGCTATATTGTATTTTTTTTATAGATAGAGCGGAAGAGGGCTGTATTATCTAATCAAATAATTTTGAATGCAGCAAAAAATTTAAAATGTTAAATACATTTAGGTTGATAAGAAATATCCTTAAAGGAAAAGAAACATTTTAAATGTTGTTTTCATATTTTCTTTTTTAAGATCTATCGACCTATTTTGTAAACCTTACAAATTATTAATAATACTAATAATAAATAGCTGTTATTATGAGAGAGGGACGTAATAAGCAAAAAATATCTATTTTGCACTTAATAGAAGGAAATCATGGACCACTGTGCTGGCAGAGAGCGTATATTCAGAGATTGGACATTGTGGATAACATCCACGCTTAAAATACACATCAGCTGGGCAATAATTTGCATACTATTGACGCTCATGCTTATGATCCCGTTACATTTTTGGAATGCAGGCTGTGAGTGCCAGAGAGCGAGTATTGTCATTTACCTAGACTGTGTATCCAGCTGAGAGTGTTTCTGCAAAGAGCGGCCGATTGTGGGCTCTAAATTGCAGCTGTATTAGTATTAGTGCGAATGCCAGCTTTGCGTAGGCGCGACTTTGATGAGATGATTTAGTCTGTGCGCGTCTGTCCTGCCGATCGGCCGTGTCCTTCGCGTGCGTATTTATGTAAAATCGATGAATTGGTGTCGTGTGCTGTTAAATTCGCATTTTTGAGTGTTTCGCCTACTCTTTGACATAAGGGCTTAGTTTCTGTATTCGATATTCGATATAAAAATCATATATAAGCCGTTTACTGCGCATATTTTTTTTTATTTTTTGTGTCGAACTTTTTCTCTATAAAAGGAGCGCATTTCAACAACATCCACATTTGCTATTTGAGAGATAGAGAGTGTGAGAGAGTGGAACAAATTGTCTCTAGTTACATAAATATTCGTGATTGGTGTATTGTGTATATCCACAAATATATTTCTTATTGTTTTTTTGTATATTCGAGTTAATTTCTACTGCGGCTTATATTTTAATTGTTCAAGAACAAATATATCCATATTTTCTTTGGTCTAACTGCACTTTATTTAAAACTATTTTCATATCTTTATTAAGTTACTTATTTTAAAAAGTCATTTTGTGCTTTTAAAAATGTTGGTATATTTTTGTTTCAATGGAAACCTAGGATATAAAAGGATGCCTTTTAAATTTCGGGTTAACCTCGACAGTAGAAGAACAATTTGCAAGTTTTATTTTATATTCATTTATTTAATATCAAAAAACCAATTGGTGAGCAGCTTAGAAGCAGTCATCGATGGAGGGCAGAGCACCGTCGCAGTACTTCCAGGTGGACCAGGCGGACCAGCCCTGCTGACCCTGGATCTTACGAGCGCAACGCACGGAGTTGGTGATGTCGTCGGTGAGGAGGGCGTTGCAGCTGAGGGCGCACTCGTTGTAGGAGAAGCGACCGTTGGCGGGCTGGCACCAGTAGTAGTTGTTGATCTGGAAGATACCGTAGTCGTTGGAGCCGTTCGAGTTCTCGGGGCCGACGACGCCGGTGCGGTAGGAGCTCTCGTGCTCGGCAATGCAGGTCCACTTGCTCAGCTGGTCACGGGGAACGCCCAAGCTGGACATCTCGCGGGCCAGGGAGCAACGGTCCATGGTGCGACCGAAAGCGGGGGCGGCGAAAGCGGCCAGAGCAAGCAGAACGATGAAAGCCTTCATGATTAAACTTCAGTAAACTGATATCGAAAGCCCCGCGAGCTGTCTCTTATATAGGGCGAGAATATCTCTAAATAGACGTTATCTGCGATATGGAAAAAACCACGTCACGAAAATGGTTTGCAGGGTTTTTAATCGACCGAATGTTTACTTTTGGCGATTGCAATTAATAAGTGCTAAGCTGATAATATAATAAATATTCACGACTGAAAATCTCCTTTTGGCAATCAATTATATAAATATGCATTTGGAAAGTACTTAGAGATAATTTAAATTGATGAATGAACGCTGCTCTCAAAAGAAAACAGATTCAACAAAAAAGACGTTGCACAATAGGAGTACTGAGAGTTAATTGTATATTTTTATCGAATTAAATAAGTTTTTACTTTGAACTTACATCAACAACTTGGCGGGCATATTTAGGCGCCAAGAATTTGAGCTCTAACAGTTTCAGAGCAATGGGCTTGAGCTGTTTGTATCGATATCGAATTCGCCATGTCGTCGATAGTCGATATTTTGTCTAATTCAACACCCTGGAACCAGCGCCAAAGCAAAACAACTTATTATTACTATTGTTTTAATTAATCATTTATTTTTTAATGATTCAAACGAATACTAATGAATTTTTTTTTTTATAATTTGTTCTCCCTTTTCACAAAAGCTTTATAAGTGTTATCGTATTGCTCGCTGCTATGAGCCTCAAATGAACGGAACTAGGGATCAAATGAGCGTAACCTACGAGAACGAACTTGTTATTAAATGTGAGTCTTGTCGCCGGAGGGCTCGTAGTAACTTTTATCAGCGCGAAAAACACGGAAGACAAATTGGGAGCGAAATTAAAACAGTGTAAAATATAAATTTAGTGTTAAAAAAGCGGCGGCGAAATGTTCAATGGTTAGCTTACTGCATAAGTGATTTAATAGTTATTGTTGTGGTTGAATTGTGCAGCATTAAACAACAAAAATAAATGAACACGACTACACACACACACACACAACATATACAGGCACTTGCAAAAATATCCGTAGATAAAAGTCATGCTCATTAGACCATATTGATTGGCTGGCAATCGAAATTGAAACAGGGAAAGCACATTAATACGACATTCGTGTGTGTTTCCAGCGCGATGAAAGAACTGCGCATAAATGTTGGCGACCAATTCGCAGTTGTATATGTGTATTTAAATCCCACGTAGAGCACAAAGCATATAATCAGGCGATCTAGTTGAGTCACGGTTGAGTCGCTGAGACGCTGATGAGGGCGCCCAGCAACCGCAGCACATATATACTCTACCTCAGATGTGCATCATGAAGGCTTCACAGAGCCGATTGCGACACCAAATAACAAAGAACGCCAATTATATATTTTTTTTCTTCTCGTGTTGACTTAGAGATGGAAGCGTGCCGCTTTTTTTTTTTTTTGAACACGAACCACCATTTGTATCCTTTTAATATTTTATTTTAGCTCTGCTTATAATACACATTTTAAATGCAAAATAATAATTTTATTCAGCTTTATCCTTTGTGTTTGGTTAAAAATCTTAGCATCGATTTTTCTTATATGAATTTAATATTATTTATTTAATTTAATTGAAATAATTTATTATCGTTTTGATTTATATAACTTATATTTGTTTAAAATATGTTCTAAATTTTGAAAAGCTTCCAATACTTGTATAACTAATTTCCACAATGTTTTCTCAATTTATATCGATTTGAGCTTTTTGAAGCATAAATATTAATTTTTTCTTAGCGCGAACACGCACACACCTCGTGTCTGGTCGTGACACGAAATGAAAAGCACGTAACGTGGCCAGCACTAACTCAAAAGGGGCTCACTGTTTACATAAATCCGATAACTGTTCTGTTTAAAGCGCATTTGATCAAATTGCAGGGTATTTTAGCGGTGATTAATGCATTCCACGCAGCTAATTGCCGAGGCACGGATGTTGTTATTGATTTGTCGACTGCATTTCACTGTCAGTCTATCTTGCCCGATTCCCCCGCCCGTCGCCGTCTCAGTAATATATTGAGTGCACACCCTCGACGTAATCTGGCCATATCGTACTAACAATTGACAATTGCTATACATTTCGTTTTTGTAGATTCATCGCTTACGCACTCAAATCTCAAATCGCACTGACATTTTTGCCCCCCATCTTTACAATCAAACATCATAATCCAGATTCCAAAGTTCACAAATCGCATCCATTTCAAGTCGAAGTCCAGAAAAGCAGAACACACGGAAGCCATGTCGTGGATGGCCTTTGGAGCGCTCGCTTCCGGCTTTGGTATTGGCTATATATCTGTTCTATGTAACATGTTGTTGTTGTTGTTGTTGTTGTAGTAGTTGTTGTTGTTGTTGTGTCTTGTAGTCAAGTGTTTTGTCCCCAACCAGCGTTTACTGCAGCCCCACTATATCCGTATCTACCTTCCCCTCATCCACAGTGCTGCAGCGGCTGCTGGGCGGCGACACTCCGCCGAACAAAGTTGTCGAAATCAAGAGCGAATCCCTGGGCACGCTCCAGGTGCTGGCCCGCGATGACGCCATGGTACTGTTCGCGCCGCCCTACAACAGCAGCGACAAGCGCGCCGTCTACGAGATCGTGCTGCAGCGACCCACCTCCGATTCGAACACCAGCTCCTTCAGCCTTTACCGCTCGCCGGCCCAGCAGGAGGCCGAGGAGAAGTTCAACACGTTCATGCAACGTCTGCCCGTGTTTGTGGGCATTGTCAAGGAGGTGAGCAGCGGCAGCGGCAGCGGCAGCAGCTGGCAGAGATTAGCTTTAAACGCCCTTCCTTTTTGCAGTATTACAGTGTGGCTGGCCTGCAAAAGGTGTGCGATGCCCTCTCGGAGAATCCGTCGTGGACGCTGGCCCATCTGGTGGCCTACTTCAATCTGGTCGAGTACATAAACAATCCCAAGGTGCTGCAGTGCGTCGATGTCGCCGATCACACGACGCTCATGTCGCCGTTTCAGCTGGCCATCAAGCAGGGCCACATGGAGATGGTGAAGCTGCTGCTGCCGCTCAGCAAAATCGAGCACTTGGACATCAACAGCAACTCGGTGTTCCACTACGCCGCCAGCACCACCAAAGAGATCATCAATGTGCGTAGTCCGTGGAGCAGCCAAACTGAAAATGTACTAAACCTAAACACATCTTCCTTCCCGCAGCTGCTCACCGAGAACAGCACTGTGAATCTGAACCACCTCAACTCGGACGGCTATACGCCGCTCCACCTGGCCTGCGTGACCGACAAGCCGGAGAATGTGAAGGCCCTGCTGCTGGCCGGCGCCGATGTCAATCTGAATGCGAAGAATATTAGCAAGCTGTATAAGACATCGACGCCCACATCGGTGGCCTCGTTCCTGCGCACCAATGCCAGCAAGCTCTACACGCAGGACATGAAGTATGGCGGCACACCGCTCCACTGGTGCTCCTCCCGCGAAACCCTGCACGCCCTCATCATGGAGGGCTGCGACGTGAACGCCACCAACTTCGATGGACGCACCGCGCTGCATGTGATGGTCGCCCGGAATCGTTTCGAGTGCGTGGTCACGCTCCTCGCCCATGACGCCGACATCGATGTGCTGGACAATGAGGGCAACGCGGCGCTCCATATCGCCATCGAGAAGAAACTGGTGCCGATTGTCCAGTGCCTGGTCGTGTTCGGCTGTGACATCAATCTGAAGAATACGGCGGGCAAAACGCCCCGTCATATGGTTGGCAACGATGCCAGCGGCAATAAGGAGGACGAAATACTGTACATATTGCATTCGGTGGGCGCCAAACGCTGTTCGACGGCCAGCTCAAAGTGTCCGCCCGGCTGCAATGCCAGGGGCACCTACAATGGCATACCGCCCGAGGCGCCCGAATCCGTCGAGCAGCGCGAGCACATTGAGAATATGCTGGCAACAACCAGCCGCCAAATGGTCGGCGGATTTCTGGGCGCCGCCGCCAACGGTATCATGGAGAAACAGACGCCGCAGTGAGTGCACAAAATAAGTCTAAATGTGGACTGTTTAATAATAACTTCTCCGTTCGCAGAGTGCCCGTTGTGGTCGACACGGAGAAGGAGCAAAAGGGTCAGAGCATTATGGACGCCCTGTTGGGCATGTTTACCACCAAAGTCAATGCGGATGAGATCAAGAAGGAGACCTCGTCCGGCAGCATTGCGAGTGGATCGGCATCGCCGGGTGTGGCTACGCCGGAGTTGCCGTCGCCGATAGCGCCAATTAATGCGGAAATTGGCGATAAGCCATACGGACGTGGACGTCTACTGTGCCTCGACGGCGGCGGCATACGCGGCCTGGTGCTCGTCCAAATGCTGCTCGAGGTGGAGAAGCTATCGCGGACGCCCATCATCCACATGTTCGACTGGATCGCCGGCACCAGCACCGGCGGCATCTTGGCCTTGGGTCTCGGCTGCGGCAAGACGATGCGCCAGTGCATGGGCCTCTATCTGCGCATGAAGGAGCAGTGCTTTGTGGGCTCCCGACCGTACAACAGCGAGTACTTCGAGGCGATACTCAAGGATAATCTCGGCGAGTTCAATGTCATGACCGACATCAAGCATCCCAAGATTATGGTCACCGGTGTTATGGCCGATCGCAAGCCCGTCGATCTGCATCTGTTTCGCAACTACACGAGTGCCAGCGATATTCTGGGCATCGTGACTTCCATAAGTGAGTGCCGGATAGGGAATCCCACCCACTGCTTAATTAATTCACTTTTATCTGGCACGCAGGCAATCGACGCATACCGCCGCCGCAGCCCGAGGATCAGCTGGTGTGGCGCGCCGCCCGGGCCACGGGGGCGGCTCCGTCGTATTTCCGTGCATTCGGGCGCTTCTTGGATGGCGGACTCATCGCCAACAATCCGACACTGGATGCCATGACTGAGATCCACGAATATAACATGGCGCTGCGCAGTGCGGGACGCGAAACTGAGGCTGTCCCTGTCTCGGTTGTGGTTTCACTGGGCACGGGTCATATACCCGTCACGGAGCTCAAGGACATCGATGTCTTTCGGCCGGAAAGTATCTGGGATACGGCAAAGTTGGCCTACGGCATTTCCACAATTGGTATAACTGCGCACCGAACTCGATTGAATATCAAATTGAATAACATTTATTGCCAGGTAATCTACTTGTCGACCAAGCCACCTGCTCCGATGGCCGTGTCGTGGATCGTGCTCGTGCCTGGTGCAGCACCATCGGCATACCCTACTATCGGTTCAATCCGCAGCTGAGCGAGGACATTGCCATGGACGAGAAGGACGATCAGAAGCTCATCAATATGCTGTGGCACACCAAGGCCTATATGCACACCAACCGTAACAAAATAATCGAGATGATTAACTTCCTCAAATAGCGCGCAAGACGGATTTAGACCGCGCACCCAGCAGCAGCTGCGTCATTTCCTCTTCACTCCAAGAGTTCACAATTTTCCACCTATATGTGTATATAGTCTTTTTTTTTTTTGTCTTCATATTTTAATGCAACACACATTTCCCAGCACCTTTTTCTGCGGTCTAAATCACACACACACACACACACACATACACACGCACACCCTGAACATTAACAACAAAACACTGACCCTGTCCAAATCGCAATTTTAACCAATAAAATATTTGAATTAACAGTTAATCTTAAAATAAGATGCTCTGATGCCGCGAGGCTATCTTGGAAATAGTTGCGCTTCAAATTTGTAGTAAACGAGGTCTTACAATATGATATCTGGTATTGCATTACTTAAATCTGTATTATTGTTATGCGTATTTTATTTATGTTTATTTTTATTTTATTTTATTTTTTTTTTTTTTTGCCTATTGGATTGTAAACTGTATGTTGTAAACATTCCGTTCATGAATTTCAAATAAATCTTTTAAATGTAATGTGAAATAAGCGTTGCTTTTGAAATGCATTAATTTGCTTTGAATTTAGAGCTTTTCGGAAACTTACAAAATGAGTATTGAAAAGGCGTAAGTGTAAGTTGGCAGGAAAAACCAGTAAGAAACATTTTATATACAAAAATCAAAATCTAAAAAGACCAATAACATATATATTATGTATATGAATTATGAAATAAGCTTAAAGTCAGTTAACATTGAAAGCTTTTAATGCGTGTTCCTGGCGATAGTCACGACTGGCGCAGCGTTGCCACCTGGAGTGCACGCGCTGGCAGCGCCATTCGCAGCGGGTTGGCAAGTCTGACGCACAAAATGTAAACAGGAAAAAAAATCGAGAAAAATACAAACAATACAGACAAAAGTAAGAAGCGCGTGAAGAAAAATATAAAATTTTGGTGTGACGACGCAAACAAAACGCGATAATAGAAACACCGTATAAGGTAGGGCAACGCACACACGCCACGGCCATGTCCAGTGACCGTGTGGACACGGGCAAGGAGGTGCCACTGGCCACCGAGCAGGCTGAGGCGGCCGAGGTGCCCACCATGTCCATGCCGACGATGCCCGTGTCGAAGGGCATTATGATAACACCGCCGCCGCCAGTGATGCCACCAACGCCGACCTCGTCGCCCAACACACACGGCGAGTGGCCAAATCTGAATCCAAACGCGAACGCATTCCAGCTGAGCCGAGAGCGAGGCGGCACCGGGGAACGTGAACATTTTGCGTTGCCGCATCTGCCGCCGCTGCCGCTGAACGTGGACTATCTGCCGAGCCTGATACACCCCAGCACTCTGCCCTCGAGCAGCAAGAGCTTGAAGATGCGTCCGCGCATGAAGCGCCTGATGTACTGCAGCTACAACAACATACTGACCGAGTCCAACAATCGCAAGCTGCGCACCGCCGCCTCCACCTGCAATATCGAGCTGCTCAACCGCATACTGGAGTCCGGCGGCAATCCGAACGCCGCCGATGAGTTTAATCGCAGTCCACTGCACCTGGCCGCCTGTCGCGGCTACATACCGATCGTCCAGCAGCTGCTGAAATACGGCGCCAATCCGAACGTTGTCGATTCGCTCGGCAATACGCCGCTCCACCTGGCCGTCATATCGGCCAGCTCCAATAACTTTAATGTGGTCGTGCGCGTCCTGCTCCAGGGCGGCGCCAGCGTTCACATGTACGATCGCAGCGGAAAATCACCGTTGGAGCTGGCGGAGGCCAAATTGCGGCTGCTGCGCAATCGCTACGATCATCCGACGCCCGAAACCGCCACCATTCTGGAGGATATGTGCATGTTGACAACGCTCATTTTGCGCTACATGGTCAAGCAGCAGCAGGAGCTGGAGGATCTGTCCGCGCTGGAGAAGCGGCTGCAGAACCTCAGCACCAGTGACGACCAGGAGCAGGTTGTCTCCCAGACCGCCGACGAGCTGCTCGCCAGCGTCGAGCGTTTGTCCATCAATAACAAGTAGAAACAACGGGCTCAAATTGCGTTTCAAACAGTTTCGATGGGTGAGTAGGGGTATTCAAGCGACCTGACTTATATACCTAACTAATGATGTTCTTTTGTTATTTGACAGTTTTATTTACGTTTCCTAATTTGGCTGCCGTTGAGTTGGAGTTGGATTTGTGGAGCACAAACACATACGACCAACGCTCACACACACACACACACACACACACATTGTTTCATGCGATCTTCTTTTATTAAGTATTTCATTTAAGTTTTCATTGTTTATGCAAACAACACACACACACACACACACACAAGAAACAAACAAGTATGTTTACATTTTAAGCTTTACGTTTAGCGCGCCAAAACAATTTAAATTTATGTAATAAAGATGCAATTTGCAAGAGCAAACCACAATTTAACACATAATTAAACGCATTACAATACATTTAACTAAATGATTACAATAAAATTAAACACAATAAACAAAAATCGTTAAATGTCTATATAAAGCGCATAATAATCGTTTCTTTTCTATATATACAAAACCTATTAAGAACTCAAATTCATAAATATATACAAATAATATGTAATGCGAACGATCTGATAAGACATTGAGTCTTTTCGACAACAGCCTTGGATGTCTGTAAAGGGAGAGGAAGGGCGTTGTTATGTCGTCGTTTCATAGGCTGTCCAATAATATACGCTGTGTACACATGCATAGATAAAACGTACTCCCACATTTGATTTGAGTTTACAAAATATATCGATAACAAAAATGCTGACACCTGAATTCAACAGCAGAGTGAGCATTCAACAACAAAAATATGACCTCAGCCTAAAAAAATAAATGAGAAGACTATGTATTTATGCTTTTATATTATATGTGGCCTTCACGCATTTCGATCTTTTCATTTGCAATACTTATCAAAATGCTGCAACGATATTAAACATCGACTGTGTCTTAAGGCGATAACTTAATACAAATTGTGTATAATCGTTATCGACACAGCCATCGATTATTCTGCAACACTGGCCTTGCTGCACTATTTCTCAAATAAACAATTTCGTATATTAATTTCGTTTAAGCTGAATTAGAAAAAAATGATGCAAATGAGCGAGTACAAAGAGGTGCCGCAAGATGCACCACTGCCCGCACGAAGCGCAAAATCCGCTAGCCCTGGTGAGCACATATAAATATGGACATATACGTATATGCTATTGTCGTTATTTTTGTTTGTGGGCGTTTGGCAAAACAATTGTTCTACATGTTATATATTGGCAATTTAAATAATTACAATTATAAATAGAAAATTTATCACAACAGAACAATGGATGAGCATTCCAGTAGGCAGCCACTGTCCGCAGGGCCTCGAATATTTGACCGTCCTGGATCAGCTGCTTGTGTCGCAGAAAATTGAAAAACTGGAAATGATCACCGGAAGCGAGACAAAGAATCGTTATATGGTCAAGAACGCACTGGGCCAGAATGTGTACATGGCTCTTGAGCAGAGCTCTTTCTTCACCCACAAAATACTGGGTGCATCTCTTCCATTGGAGATAAAAATTTTGGATAGCTTCCAGAACGAGGTGATGCATCTAAAACGTCCGTTTCGCTGCGATGTACTTTTTTGTTTTCCCAGCTGCTTGAATAGCCTCGAGGTCTCGGTGCCCCCCGGACATGCCATTGGCAACGTGGACCAGGTGCCCTCGTTTTTAAAGCCCAAATTCGCCATCAAAAACTCGATGGGCGACGATGTGCTTTACATTGAGGTCCCCTGCTGTACCGACAGGTGGTTCCGAGATGTTCCCTTGAAGGTCAGTACGCAATAGCTGCCAGCTATGTTTAGATATAGGAATGCAAATGAAATCATATATGGTAGCAATCGAAGCGGATGACGGCGTCACGCTCGACTGCCAATGCGAACTCATTGACACTGCCTATATGTATCTGGAGGCTTTGTTTGGATTTTAATTCTGGTCTGCCTTGTAGGTAATGAACGTGAACAACCAAAACATTGGCCAAATAACCAGAAAATGGACGGGACTGGCCAGTGAATTGTTTACCGACGCCGATTACTTTAGCGTCACATTTCCCCTAAACCTGGACGTGCGCATGAAGGCGATGATGCTCGCGGCCGTCTTCTTGATTGTAAGTACCTGTTGATGTATGCTAGATATCTTGTAACTTGTTTTTATTTCTGTCTTACAGGACTTCATTTACTACGAGAAATAGGCAGCTGCTTTTACACTACTCCAGCGTCCATGTTAATCGAATGCTTAGTTGTTTAGGCCCTGTCATTATTTTTAAGTGGACTTTTTTTTTAATGTATTACAACTCGAATTTTCCCGCTGAGTGCACAAGCAGACTGCATGGGATATCTTCTACTATCTGAAACTCGACCGAACAAATCTAACCATATATATTTAAATTTAAATTAATTGGCACTGTTGCCATTATGAAACGCGCGCACAAAAATTTCAGTTTGAATGCATTCCCATTCATCATAGCTTGTACTTAAACTACACATGCATATTTATTTATGTAGATTTATATTTATTTATAAAACGCGAGCTTAAAATTGAAAGCTAACTGTTGTGTAGGCAAGCTATGGCTGCCAGGGCCTTAAGCTCGATGTATATTTATATAAATTTATATATAATATATAATTATATATGATATATATATATATAAGTTTATATATTTATATATATTTAGTTTATCTAAACGCATACCGAACTACGCACACCACCCAACCACTGATACAAAACGAGTAAGAGTGCCTTAAGATGTCCTAATTGTTGTACACCTCCCCACCACCCCTCCTGCATAAGTATATACCTCAAACTGGCTCCAGGTCCGCGTATATCTAGCTATTTTTGTATGTACTTAAGCGAAATCTTGGGACTATAAATGTTACCTGCATTCATTTACATTGAATATTTTATCACAACAACCAAAACACTTATTTATGTTATGCTGTATCTTCTTTACATACATGTATAAAACAAAGAAATTATATTTTATATAAAACAAATACGAAACTTCTTTAATTAGCTTATATACAAGCGAACGTGGAATTGATACTACATAATTTTTTGATGTAAGTCGTGAATATTTGAAGTGGAAATGTAATGTTAGCCAAACTGGATATGCTGCAAATGCTATTCCAAGAACAACTGTTCAATTGTTCTTCTCAAAGTACTTTGTTTTCTCCTCCGGATTGGGCACAATCTGCAAATACATTTTAATTGCAAAACTGAGACGCACACTTGATATAGGCGTATACTCACCGTGTCGGCGCCGGGTTTCCAGCCAGCTGGGCATACCTCGCCGTGGGTATCGGTGTACTGGAAGGCCTGCACCAGACGTAGGGTCTCATCCACAGAGCGACCCACGGGCAGATCATTCATGGTTATCTGGCGCAGCACGCCGCGCTGGTCAATAATGAAGAGACCACGCAGCGCATGGCCGCTGGCCTCCAGATAGACGCCATAGTCCTTGCTAATCTTGTGCGTCAGATCGGAGAGCAGGGGTATCTTGACGCTGCCCAGGCCGCCCTCCTTGCGCGGCGTGTTGATCCAGGCCAAGTGCGTGAAGTGCGAATCAACGCTGGCCGCAATCACCTCCGTGTTGATCTTGCGGAACTCAGCAATGCGATCCGAGAAGGCAATAATTTCCGTCGGACAAACGAATGTGCTGCGAAATTGCAACCGGTTAGTGAATTAGATTGCACAATTGCAAAGGACTCACAAATCCAGTGGATAGAAGAGCAGCACAACGTATTTGCCCAGATACTGGGAGAGCGTCAGCTGGACAATCTCCTCGTCGACCACAGCGGTGGCCTCAAACTGTGGCGCCGGCTTGGAAACTGTCGGGGCAAAAGAGCGCTATCAATCAGTGAGGAAGGCAAGGCACAGTTGCGCCACTTACTGACTGCCTTTGTGTACTGCAGCTGGTGTTCGCCCTTGGGCTCGCCAGCGGGATAAACGGAGCCGCCGGCAAATGAATAGCAGGACTCGTTGTCCTCGGACTTGCCAGCTGTTGCCGTCGCAACGAGCATTAGGAGAGCCAAGCAGCCGTAGGTAAACATAATGCCACTGGTTGCCGTTGTCAAGCTGCAACGAGAGGACACGTGTATATTGTGTATTAGCTACAATTATTCAAATTTGACACGCGACGCCTTCGACTTCCGCAACTCCCACATAAACACGCACGCACACAAACACACTTTTGGCCACGCAGTCAAAAATTCTGGCTCCTCAGTCGACACTCACAAAAACCAAATATAATGCCGATCGTCAATTGAGCTATTGAGAAGGGGGTGTATGCGGCATCAACTGTTGATAAGCGCTATCAATTTTATTCGCCGACCGCAAGTGCTACACTATATATATTTTAAAGTTATCTATTGAAATTTTAACTGAAATTTAACTGAGAGTTGCGAGTGGAAGCAAACAATTTTCGATTCGTTCGATTATTTATATTCTCCTGCTTTTTCGAATTCAATCCTTTTGTTTTGCTTACACAGCTGTTACCTTCCGTATATAAAATATATATATATAGCTCTACTTTGACTTGTCGAACATTTGTTGACTTAACAAACAAAGCGCACGAGCAACACTTTGCCGGCTAGTGATGGCCGATTGAAAACTATCGCATGTCTCGTGTTTCGAGCGTGGCACGAGTAATCCATAAGTTCCCGAAACTAGCAATCATTATTTAAGTGTATATTATTTATTGAACTCTATTTTGCGAGTTTCTTTTTGTGATAACTTAAGCTCACCATTATTTTTTACACCCTGTGCAGGTGAATTTTCAAGAGGCTATAATTATTGTTTCCAAAAATATTGTAAACACATTTTTGTTTACAGTGTGATTTTGAATAAATAGCAGTTAAATACTGAGCCGCCCATTTTATACATTTGGTATTTAATTTATCCTGCATTTGTGCAGTTTCATGTTCTTTTTTCACTTGCAATACCAGGCGAACAGAATCAGCAGTTGGCTGGACGTGTCTTTTGTGCTTCTCTTAGTTCCGTTTTCTGAGCGGAACTAACTACTGATGCTGGCCGCCTGGTAGTTCAAATCGCTGTTCAATGTTATTGAATCGGAACTAGCAACCCCAAAAAAAAAAGCGAGTAACTTACGCGGGCAATTCAAATTTGAAATAAAAATTGGCATTTTATAATTGATTTATTTTAGTTAGTTCGAAGGCAAACATATATTAATTAAACAAAAAAAAGTAACATAAAAATAGACATAAATATGATATCACGTGCGCCGCTTGACAATCTCCATGTTGGCCAACTTGAGAATGCGATTGAAATCGACCTTTGTGTGTGCCCGCCAATACTTGCAGCGGCCCCACATGACGGCCGGATAGTTTGGACTGGAAATGCCGTGGAACAGGCGTGCTATGTTCCGTCCACTGAAGGTATTATCGGGATACATGTTGATCAGGGCGTGGACATCGGCGATAATGTGATCATCCGGCACGTTGCTGGGCTGCAGGACACACCCAAGCGTTAGAGCGAGAACGAGTTAATATCGAAGCGAGCGCTTACCTCAATCTCTAGCTCCAAGTCCTGCGGATAGTCGTTGCGGAAGTAGTTGCGCACAATGCCCTTCAGCTGGGTGCAGCGATCCTGGGGAAAGTCAACGCTGCAGCATTGTCCGCACGAGCTGTACGCCACGGCGGACAATCCGTGCGCCACGTACTGCAGCTGGATGAGCTGTGTGCGCTCCTGTTTGACGGAGCGCGTGTAGAGCGTGTCCAGGGCATCGTCAATCTCCGCTTCGGTGAAGTCGCCCGGCGCCTTGATGCGGAAGCCCAAATCAAAAAAGCTAACGCTGATGGGCGAGCGCTTCGGATACCCATTGACTGTGATTTGGAAGGTGGATTATTGGAATTTGTGTCGACATGTGGAAGGTTCAGTCTATATACCTTGCATCCACTCGAGGTTCTTCAGCTGGTACTTGACCACACCGCTGTTCCAGCCGATGCCGGCGGCGATGTCTATGACGGAGAACTCAATGATGTTGGCGTCCTCCTTGAACGTCTTGTTCTTGATCTGCAGCGCAATGGCCATGGCCAGCGGCGGGCACTCCTTGGCGGCGTGTCTGCGTGCCAACGGGTTAATAAATGATTAGCAATTCAAGCGTGTTACGTACTTCAGGAACTTGGGGCCGCCGTAGGAGATCACCTTGGCCATGATGTACGCGGAGCTGAGCACATTCATGCACCAGCGTGGCTCCAGTTCCATGTAGCAGAGCAGCGTCGAGATGTTCTCCGCTGGAATGTCGAGTGCTTCCACCGTTTGCTCCACCGAGAAGCCAATCTCATGTCCCGGACAGACGTGCTCCCGTTCGGCAATCAGATCGGGAGCGGCCTCTGCGGAGCTCTTGCCCAGCTGCTTGTCGCAGCAGCAGGCGACAAAGATGCGCTGCAGCAGCTTCCGAATGACGTGGCGGTCAATCGAATTGGCGTACACGTGACGCCGCAGCTCATTCTGATCGCCGCCCCTGGCGTCGAGGAAGAGATGACACTGGGCGGCCAGGCCGTCGCGGCCGGCGCGTCCGATCTCCTGCACATAGCTCTCGAAGTTCCGGGGCATATTGTAGTGGATGATGGCGCGTATGTCCGGCTTGTTGATGCCCATGCCGAAGGCGATGGTGGCCACCACGATGCGCAGCTCGTTGTTCATGAACGCGTTCTGGACGGTGCGCCGCCTCGAGGCGGGCATGCCGGCATGGTACGGCTCCGCCTGCCAGTTGACCCGCTTGCGCTTCTTCTGCGCCGGCTCGGGCGCGCCGGACTTGCGCTCCTGCAGGCAGGTGCGCACGAAGCCCGCGATGCGCTCGCATTCGTCGCGCCGGGTGCAATAGATGATGATCGACTGGCAGCTCTCGAACCTGCGGGGGGAGCACAGTTTTTGGTAACTGAGAGAGTTGGGAGCAATCGACGCACTCACCTGGCGCTGTTGAGCAGCTGCAGCAGCGCCGCATCGCGATTCTCGTCCTTGGACACGGACAGTATCAGATTGTCCGGCAGCGGGATATCGCTGATGATGCCGCGCTCCCCATCCCGTATGCCCAGATGGCTGATGATGCTGATCCGCGTGGGCAGCGTCGCCGTCGCGGTCAGGCCCAGCACCGTCTGGACGCCGAGATTCTTGCGCAGCACCTTGCAGATCATCAAATAGCTGGGCCGGAAGTTGTGGCTCCACTGGGAGACGCAGTGGGCCTCGTCGATGCACGCGAACGCGATGGGCGGCAGCTGGCGCAGGATGGCACCGAAGCCCGTCGCCCGTTCGCCGGAGACGACCGCCTCCGGCGAGACGAGCAGTATATCGATCTCGCCGTCGGCAATCAGCTGCTGGATCTTGAGCCGCTGCTGCGGCGTCTGGTTCGTGTGCAGGCAGTGGGCGCGCAGAAAGTGCGGCACGCCCGTCACCTGATCCTCCATGAGCGAGACCAGCGGCGAGATGACCAGCGTGATGGCGCCCTGCCGCCGGCTGTACAGGTACGCGGGCAGCTGATAGCACAGCGACTTCCCGCTGCCCGTGCTGAGGGTGACCAGCGTGGACAGGCCGCTGAGTATGCGCATCACGGCGCGATCCTGACCTGCCGAAGGGAGTCGGTTAGCTATTCGATTGTCTGGCGGTCAAGCTTACCCTTGCGAAAGCTGCTGTGTCCGAACAGATGCAGTGCCTCGGTCACCTCGGGCGTCAGCTCCTTGACGCTGCCGTCCGCGTTCAGCTCGTAGAGCGGCTGGACGCCGCCGTGCTGCGTGCGCGCTGCTCCGCCCGTGGCGGCGCCGGCGTCCAGGCCGGCCTGCTTGAGGAACTCGGCGGGTATCTTGTGGCCCACGTAGCTCTTGATGGGCGAGGCGGGCGTTTGGGCGGCTGCGCTCACAGCGGCATCCAGTGCCTCGAAATCGATGTCCGACTCATCGCTGGACATGGTCGGCTCGCCCGGCGCAGGCTCCCCAGGCTCTCCCGGCTCACCCGGCTCATCCGCTTCGTCGCTGCTGCCGGACTCGGCAAACTGATAGATGGCATTGGCATTGGCCGCCTGCGGCAGCCGCTCAATGTTCCGACTGTGCGCCGCCAGCGCGCCCTGCGACGCCATCTGCTCGGCCTCGGCCAGCGTCGGAAACGGCGAGGGATCCTCCTCCAGCTGGGCGCTCAGCGGCAGCAGCGCATCCCCCTTGACCTTGCACTGCTGCGCAAAGTGGCCGGCGCCGCCGCAATTGAAGCAGGTGAGCACGCCGCCGTCGCAGCCGCCCATGTCCATGTCCGGCCCGGCCAGGGCGGCCACGCGCTTCTTGTGCCTCCACTGCTGCTTCTTGTATTTGGTGAAGTTCACCGTCTTCTTGCCGCGCGCAAATTTCTTCTTCTGTATGTTGATCGTCACGAAGTTCTCGTTGAGCTTGCCCGCCGCCACCTTCTCCTCCAGCTTCCTGCGCGCCGCCGTCCGCTTCTCATTCAGCTGCCCGGCCGCCGACGTCGACGCCCCACCGGCCGCCAATCCGCCGGCAAAGTTGCTGATGTACCGCTGCGCCATCTCGTCCGCCTGCGCCAGCTCGTCCTGCTTGATGCGCGGCACGGAGGTGATGTCGCCCGACTCCAGCGCCAGCACGTACTTCAGATCTTCGGGATTCAGTGGCTGCTCCTCGGGCGCCTCCTCAACGGCGGGAGCGACTGCTTTGGGCTTTGGCTTTGCCCTGGGCGCCGCTTTGCGTGCCTTGGCTGGCTTCTCCGCCTTGGGCCTGGCTGGCTTCTTGTCGGCCTTGGGCTTCTGCCGCTTGGCCGTGGCCTGCTTGCGTTTGCTCTTCTTGGGCGGCTCCGGCTCATAGTTGGCATCCAGCTCCTCATCGGCCGAGAAGTCCTTGCCCTCCGGCTCGTCTTCGTCTGCTTCCGCCCGGGGTGCGGGCGGCTCGGGCGCAGCGTCGGGCGCAGCTGGCGGGGATTGCGTCGTGGGCATTATTCTGCGTCGCTTGGCTATGTGCCTGTACTCCGGCTGCTCCGCTTCCTCCTCGCTCTCGGCCACCACGGAGTCCGAATCGGAGTCGGCAGCAGGAGCTGGGGCTGGAGCTGGCACTTGGACTGGCTCCGCTGGCGCTGGCTGATCCACGGGCGTGCTCCTCGCCTTCAGTTTGCTTAAGTCCAAGTTGGACAGCCCGAAGTTGTGCCTCTTGGCCGGCGTGGCACTGTGCTTGGCCTCCGTTTTGGCCAGCTGCTGCTCCAGCGAGTTTTGGGCCGTGTTGCGCTGCAGCCAGCCCTCGTCCACGTGCGTCTTGATGGGCTCCTTGCTGGGATCCGGGGCCAGCAGGGCATTGCTCGCACTGAGCTCGGCCGTCCTGTGCTCCTGCGCCTTGCGTATGAGTATCGTCTCCAGGTCGGGCAGCTCCTCGGCCAGCTCGGCAGCTGCGCCGCCGCCGACGCCGCCGCCAGCGCCGCCGCCGCTCACGTTCAGGGCGCTGCGCGCAAGCGGCTTGCGCGGATTGCGCTTGGCGAAGCTGCGCGTCGACTGGAACAGCTTGCTGCTGACGCTGGCCTTGATGCTGGGCGTGCGCGGCTTGACGGACTCCGTCGACGTGGGCGATATCGCCACCGGCGTCGGCTGCTGTTTGCTCACGTTCTCGCCCCAGGCGCTTCGGTTCTGCGCCAGCTCCTCGACCGGCTCGAACTTCCTGATCACATGATACTCGTCCCGATTGGTCAAATTGCTGAGCGCCTGTGGCGTGGGCAGCTCCTTGAGATTCGAGAAGTTCTCGCTGGTTTCTCGCTGCACCAGCGCCGCGATGTCCAGCGGCAGCTGCGGCCCCCCATTGACGCTCTCCGCGCTGAGACTCTGGTCCAGGAGCGCAACGCCCAAATCCTCGGACTGCGTCATTTCCAGCACATCGAAGCCGTCCTCGCTGAGCACATCGCTGAGCGTCTCCTCCAGAAACGAGGTCTTCAGCTTGTAGTACATCTTGTACGAGTCGCGTATGTCCTGGCTGGCCTCTCTGATATCGTACTGCGGCGAAAACAGACTTAATGCAAAGCACAAAGCGACGATCGCCCTGACAACAAATTTACCTTGGAGGGCACGCGGCCGTGTTTCTTTTTGAAGTCCCTTTCCCATACCTTAACACGCAGCTTGTACTTCTGGTATTTGTCCTTGAAGATCGATTCCTCCATGGCGGTGTTTATTTATTTACACATTCGCAGACAGCAAAGCAACTGCGGCAGCAAACACAATCATAACACACCTGTTTTTTTTTTTTATGCTTAGCGCGCGCTTTTTTTCGCAAGCCGGTGGCAGAGTTGCCAGATCGTTGCATTCTCACTGTCAACACACAAAGCGCGCCAAATTCAAATAACTCATTCAAAATAGACTTAGTTGCGCTTTTATTTTTTTGTTTTTTTTTTTTTATCATTTATTCAGTTTATTCGTTTTTCGTTATTAGTATTCAAGCTTAGCAATTGCAATAGATAAAAATGCATTCCACATGAGACTGGCAACGTTTGGAAACAATCAAAAATATAAATTCTAATGTATGCAGAATTCGTTAAACGAGGAATTACAAGATGCAAATATCAGAGCGTTAGCGAGCACACAAGCTTAATTCAATAATAAAAGTTAGACTTAAGACTGGCGCTTGCGGGCTAAGCGCTTAAATGAAACGTGAATTCGGCGAGAATGTGAACAAGTTTTGTTTTCCGTGCGAAATGTGGATTTTTGTTGTGGGTTTCTTTGTTGTTTGTGTGTTGTTGTTTTTGTTTTTGTTTTTGGGATGCTACGCGTTCCGCCTCCTACATGAGTATCAATGCAACTCTCTCGGGCACCATGGTCGGGCAGCGCCAATTGTACAGATAGTACTGCAAATTGCCATCGCCGGCACCAAACTTGAGCGGAACAAAGAACTTCTTGTTCTCCATCAGATCGAGGGCATTGTACACATCCATTTGGACGTTGCGCGCCGAGATCAGAGCATCGTTCATTAGCTCCAGCCACGGTGTCTTCGTGGACACATTGTAGAATGAGTAGGCGGCGCGCACAGTCTTGTGCACGGGATGGTGCATCACGGACGAGGGTAGACAGTAGTAGCTGGTCAGGTCGGTAATGTTGCCCTTCTCGTCGGCGACGATGAAGCAATCGATGATGCCCTCGCGGGGCGTGAACCAGTGACGGAACTCCTCCTTGGTGAAGATCGGACACAGCTTGAAACGCTTCAGATACTCCTCGAGCAGCTTGTGCGCCTTGTCCATATCCTTGGCCGTGATGCGACGATAGCCCTTCGTCTTGGGCTGATCGGGCAGTTTGTACAGCTTAACGGTGCGCTGCATGGTCATGTTGCGGGCCAAATGCGAGAAGCGCACATCCACCAGCTTCTTGGGATTCAGCGAGCGATGCCAGTAGCGGCAGGTGGACACCGGGGTCGGCAGGACGACGCCAGCGGTGTACGCCGCCTGAAAGATGCCCGTCAGATTGACACGACGTGTTATCTCACGGATCAGCACCGGGGCGACACGCTTGCTGCGCAGCTTCTTGTGCACGCACAGGAAATTGATGTCGACGACCATCAGCACCTTGTCATAGGCGCGCAATTTGCTGGGTATGGCCGAAATGAAGCCGACCAGTTTGCCGGACTTCTCGACACGTACGCCGACATGCCAGTCACGCTTCCAGCCGGGCGGCTGCAGTGACCACTTCAAGAACTCTGGCTGATAATCGAAACGGAACATGGCATCGTCATCCTCCACATAGTTCTCGTTGAGCAGCGTATAGAGCTCCTTCAGGTCGCCGGTGTCGTTGAGGTCCAGTGTCACCCACTTAAAGCCGCCGGGCAGCGTGTACGGCTCCGCGCGCAACTCGGCAATCTCTTTGTTCGGCTCGATGCACTCGTTGGTGGTCACCAGCTCGTGCAGCTTCGGCACCGGCTGCGTTGACCAGAACTTGAACGTCTTTGACGGTGGACTGTTTGCATGCTGCCGCACAATGGCCATCGCATCGTTTAGTGTTATCGGCCCTAGATATAGAGATAAGATAATTATATACGTGCAAATATTTCACTTATTTATCTCAATAGAGAGATGCAAGAAAAATACAAAAAAAAAACACACATATTTATATATATTTGGCTCTTACTCATAGCCTGGCTGCATACACACACACACACACACACACACAAACAACCTAACCTCATTCTGCATTCCGTTAATTCTAACTAGAATTTGTACATTGCGATTTACTTACTGGATTCTGACGGTACATTGGCGCCATTTTTGGCCAACGCCGTCTGATCCGAAGACTCGTTGCTATTGCTTGTACTTGCCGCTGACCCTGGCCCCATCAGTTCTAAGCCGGCAAAGGCGGCTGACAGCATTTTTTCAGAAACTGTTGCTAGCGCTCGAGCTTTCTGCTGCAATTCGTTGTCACTGCTTTCATCTGGACTTGCAGCTTGCTCATTTTCGTTCGGCATTGTTTGTGCTGCGCCTTTGGGATTTGTAACGGGGTTAATTAAAATTTTTAGCAAAGAAAAATGATATTTGCAATGAAAATGCAAAAAACTACAAGCAGCTGACTGAATGACGCAGCTGCCAGACTTTATGTGTGAAAACGACAAAAATAACTACCGAACGTTTTTTAACAATCCCATTGACTGGGCACACTGATGGCAAGCTTAATTGTTATCGATAGATAGCAATTATTTCGAATGAGTAATAGCCCGATTCCACTATCAACATTTCTACATATGTATTTTTTGGAAATGTCAAATCTGTGTCTATTACGATTTCTCGCATTTTTCACCCATGTTTTGAAATAAGGAAAAGTCTCAGCACCGCAAGTAGTTGATATAGCGACGAAGGTAAACGGTCATTTTGAAATGCAATTAGAAATTCTTATATAAGTATAAATCGGTAAATCAAAACAAACAAAGCAAGTGAATTCCGGGGTTATCTGTAAGTTGGAATTGTTAGAATTGTTCGAATTTTCCAACTTGTTGTTCATAAGAAGCTACTGTTACTTAATTCAATTGCTTTCATTGAATGCTGCGTAAGCAATAAGCAGTGCAGTTTTTATCGATAGTTTTGCAGCCTCTAACTCTTGCACTGGAGTTGGCTGAAACTGAGTTCAAATTCCAGCGCCAATTGCCAAGCGAATCACCGAGGTTATCAGCTTTAATCGCCTGCCGTTTCGAATTGCATCAGATCTGGAAAAACAAACGCCGATTAACGACAGCCATTAACCGAAATAATTGCTGCTAGCTGCTTCGCTACGCTGGGCGAGCACATCAAACAGCTGTTCAAAGAGGAAACAGCTGAGAGCGCAACTCTGTAAAGCCAAAACGAACTGAGCTGTGGGTAAACAGAAAAGTAACGCAAATAAATATGCAATGTGGATGTGGGACGCACACTTGCTGATAAGAACGACAGCTTCTCATTTCTGTCGTCGTCACACACCGTTGTTCTTCTCATCGCCGCCTGCACAATGAGCTTGATGAAAAAACGCGTTCGGATTGTTTCGGTCACATCGATCGTTGCCCTGGCCCTGATCTATCTGTACAGAACTGTGTTGGCGCCCGCTGTCGATGCGCCGGGCGGCAGCCCCCTGGCCGCCCATGTGGTGGAGGAGCAGCGCCAGTGGCCGCCCACCGAGGATGCTGTCCAACGGAATCTGCAAATGGCATTCGAGGCGCAGAATGCGCTGCTGCATCAGCAGCGCCAGGAGCTGCTGCACACCAAGGAGCAGCTGGCACAGCTGGAGGAGCAGGTGCGCTCGCTGCAGGCCAGCACGCCGCGCAAGTACCCAAAGGTCAAATATCTCAACTATAAGAATCGCAAACGGATTCTGATCACGGGCGGCGCCGGCTTTGTCGGCTCCCATCTGGTTGACGATCTGATGATACAGGGACACGAGATCATCGTGGTCGACAACTTCTTTACGGGCCGCAAACGCAACGTCGAGCATTGGCTGGGCCACGAGAACTTCGAGCTAATCCACCACGACATCGTCAATCCGCTGTTCATTGAGATCGACGAGATCTACCATCTGGCGTCGCCCGCATCGCCGCCGCACTACATGTACAATCCGGTCAAGACGATCAAAACGAACACAATGGGCACCATCAATGTGCTCGGCCTGGCCAAGCGCGTCATGGCCAAGGTGCTCATCGCCAGCACCTCGGAGGTCTACGGCGATCCCACCGTCCATCCGCAGCCGGAGACCTACTGGGGCCACGTCAATCCCATCGGTCCGCGCGCCTGCTACGACGAGGGCAAACGCGTCTCCGAGACCCTCAGCTATGCCTACGCCAAGCAGGTGAGTTCCACCCGCTGACGTCATTCGATCGTCGCTCCTCACCGATTTCAATATCATTCGAATGCTTTTCAAATGTGCACCGATGCATTACGAGATTTTTGCGTGGAAAGCTAGCAAGGGGGCAATGACGCCGACGCTGAGATACTCTACTCTCTCTACTTTGAATTTCTAATATATCAGTGCCAGCTGATCTAGGATAGAACCAATTTGTAAAATAGAATTCGTATCAGGATGCAGAACAGAACAGGAACAGAAGTGAGCAGGCTGAATAGAATTATACTGGATAAAGAGCTATAAATGATCATAATTCGATCAAATAGTAAGAATTATATCATTAGTATATTTATCTCTATACATAAAACGGTTTGCAAGCTGGAATTCTGGTATTAACCGTTTATTTTCTAGCCAATCTTATATCCGTAGATCGCCAAGAAAGTTTCTTAAAATTGTTCTTCACAGAATTTTAAGAGTTTTCACCCCTAAAGGTGAAAATTATATAATTTCACTCATGCAAAACTGAAATATAGGTGGAATATGTGTTCATTCTAGCCAAAAAATGCATTTGAAAAGTGTTTAAAGAATTTGGCCGAAATGAATTTTTCTTCTTTTAGCTAAAATAATGATAGATGATTGTCAGATTCTATTAATATTAAATTTCCATCCAAAAGGTTTCAGCGAATTTTTAAAATCCGCTTATGCGAGTGAAAAATGAGGGGAAAATTCAAAATAATGTTTAAATTTCACCCATACGGGTGGAAAGTGGGCGAAACGGAGTTTAGATTTAATCCGTACATAGTGTTGAGCATTCCCGATTTGTAATCTCGAAGAGTAGCAAACCTCGTATCAAAGTTGATACCCCGAACTCGCTTGAGTTCCGCATGCCGAGCGCTTCAGAGCATCGGGATAGGCAATGAACTAATGCTAATGAATAGCCCGCTCTGTTTGCATTGCAGGAGAAGGTGCAGGTGCGCGTGGCGCGCATCTTCAACACGTACGGACCGCGGATGCACATGAACGACGGCCGGGTGGTGTCCAATTTTATACTGCAGGCGCTGCGCAACGAGACGATCACCGTGTACGGCAATGGGAAGCAGACGCGCTCGTTTCAGTACGTCTCGGATCTGGTGGACGGACTGATCGCACTGATGGCCTCCAACTACACGCAGCCGGTGAATCTGGGCAATCCCGTGGAGCAGACAATTGGCGAGTTCGCGAACATCATCAAGCATCTCGTCGGCGGCATCAGCGAGGTGAAGCAGATCAAGGCGATGGAGGACGATCCGCAGCGCCGCAAGCCGGACATCACGCGCGCCAAGCGCCGCCTCAACTGGGAGCCGAAGGTGCCCCTCGAGACGGGCCTGCTGAAGACCATCTCCTACTTCCGGAACGAGCTCGCGCGCAGCGATCGCTTCCAGGAGAACTCCCGCAAGTACTTCGACTCGCCGGATCTGCAGCGTAGCCGGCCGTAAGCCGACCGGCACAACAATTATATATATACATGCATATACATATATATATATATGTATATGTATCCATAATCAATACATGCAAATATCGTGTGTGCCTGTTAAAGCCAATTGACGTGATTGGCAAACGTCTCTAGTCTGCAATATGTAAATATGACCAACGATAGCGCTAATCAAATGCCTTCCTATCACATCCTCATCCCCCAGCCCAGCCCAGCCCAGCCCCGCCCCTCCCCCGACTTCTCGAGAGTTCATGTACTATATATACGTAAGCATCTGAGGGCTGTCCTTGTGACTGACCACACAATACTGAGGTTCCAGGTATCATCTAGTTGATATAGTTTCTATAATACAATTAGTTCAAACTGTTAAATTTCCATTATTCAACTGTTCTTGGCAGTGTGCAATCGGAATACCCCTAAACTATATACTATATAATTAGTGCATAAGATCCGAAATCTATGTTTTAAGTCTGCCTTGTGTTTGCCCTAGCAGAGTTTATTCAAATTTATGACAACAAAATATAGTAAATCTTTAACATAAAAGTCGAGTCGAGCTGTAGTCGGAACTGTCTGCTTCTAAAGAAACTCCCTTAAAGAAACTAGAAACTTTCTGCTTCAGGTTGTTTACACATATGGAAAACCTATATCATATAGCTGTCAACAATTTTTGTATAAACACTTGTTTGCTCTTTCCAAGATTGTTTGGCCAAGCTCTCCTTCAGAAATTCCTAGCATATCAGCAAATACTTATCAACATCGAAGTATTATATCATATAGCTGTTATATGAGCCGTCAACGTTGACTTTTTGTACACAAAACTATTTGTTTCTTGAGATATCTTGTTTAATATGCGAGCAAAAACTCACTAATAAATATTTACTTTATTATATAGCTGGGGGATAATTTCGTAATATGGTATAAACAATTATTTGGCTTTCAAGATATCTCAAACTCAACAATCATTGAGCTCTTTATACATATATAAAAAAAAAAAAAAGAACAACTTTATAAGGCTGTCTACGCTCGAAAACTCCTTCCTTCCAATATATATGACTACTATAATATAGTTTATGTGCAGATATAACTACAGTTAATCTGGCGATCTCTGCTTGGGCATTTCATCGTCGGCACACCGAAGATACGCGTTCTATCTTGTTGTAGATTAGTCAAGTAGTTGCTAGTTTTGGTAGTTGATTAAACGTTTCTTTAAGTTTTCAATACAATGTACTCGGTTTACTCTACGCATAATTCACATACACAGACAATCTATATACACATTATGAGCTACACCTTGAATGCTTAAACTTAACTAGAGTATATTAGTAGCTTAAATCGATATTTGCACCTGAACTTAAAAGCTAATTCGACTGGCAAATGTGGAGCAGCTGTCGCTGCTCATTTTTCACCTGGCCAGCGGTTCGAGCATCTCGAGAAACAGTTTCTTCATGTTGATCAGCTCGTCGCGGGCAACGCCGCGCCAGAACCGTCGCAGTATATCGTCCGCCTGGCGCAGCGAGGGCAACAGCAGGAGCAGCTGCTGCTGGTGCGAAACGGCCGAGGAGTGGCGCAGCAGGTAGACCACATCGTTGAGCGAATTGAGGATGGTGTCGCGGAAGGCGCGCAGCGAGCTCTGATCGTCCAGCAGTATATCACAGTTGGACAACAGGAGCGCCTTCAGCAGATAGTATTCCTCGCGCCGGGGCGAAATGCGCTCCATGCGCTGGGCGATCTGTACGCAATGATAGTAGAATTCCGTATAGCCGCACTCCTTCGCCAGCAGCTCGTCCATCCAGACGTCGGTGGCAAAGCACAGTTTGCCGTTGAAGGGCAGCGAACGAAATGTCAATTGGAGCGTCAGGATCTCCGCCCAGGACACCTGGAGCAGCTTCATCTGATCGTTGATCGGCAGATCGATGAACCCCGGTATTTGCTTGGCCCAGCCAATCACGCTGACCAGCTCCTTGTCGTAGAGATCGCTGAGTACGCTAAGTATTTCATGCGGATCATTGTTGTTGTTCTGGAAAATGCAAGTGCCGTTCGGCGTGCTGTTGCTGCTCTCCAGCTTGACGCTGCCGGACGAGGAGGACGCCTCATCATTGCAGCTGGTCGTGTGCGGCAGCTGCTGCTGCTGCTGCTGCTGCTGCTGCACGCTGTACGCATCCGGCTCGTAGGAGTTGAGCACGTCCAGTATCTTGACGTCGCACAGCGAGGTGGTGCTGGACTGATAAAGCATCTGCATGGTCTGGTACGAATTTGTGACCGGATTGCGTCTGTATTTCTGACGGCCGCCGCGCACACGATCCAGGCGCACGCCCTCCTGCATGAAAGAGATTAGGAGTTAGCCAAGAGCTTAAATTGGATATCAAGTATACGGCACCTTGAGCATGCCCATGAGCAGGCACTTCTGGAAGCGGCACGCCTGGCACGCCTTGCGGCGCCGCTTGTTGATCTCGCACTCGTTGTTCGCCGGACACGTGTACTCGATGTTGCCCTGGATGGTGCGCTTGAAGAACGCCTTGCAGGCCTCGCAGCTGGCGACGCCGTAGTGGAAGCCCGAGGCCACGTCGCCGCAGACCAGGCACAGACGCCGCAGCTCATCCCGCACCGAGCCGCTGCCCGCGCTGGCGCTGGCGCTGCTCGAGTTGTTGGCGCCGGCGCTGCCGCTGCCTCCTCCTCCTCCTCCCCCACCACCGCCACCACCACCACCGTTGCCGCCGCCCTTGTTGCTGTCGCCATCGTTGCTCAGCGAGACGTTGTGCAGATCGCAGGACAGGGATGTTGTGGAGCTGCACAGCTGGCGCTCGGGTGAAACGGAGGGCGAGGATTTCATGCCGCTGTTGCTGTTGCTGGAATTGTTGTGGGCCGTGGTTGCCTTGGAGCTGGGACTGCAGCAGGAATTGCTGGCGCCGCCGGCCGATGAAGTGTCCACCTCCTGTTTAATGTGCAGCACACTGACGCCGTCGGACATATTCTCGAGAGCGCGCAAAATGAGCTGCAACAATAGCAAGAGTACCCAGTTAGCAGCCAATTGGAATCCGCATTGCGAATTGCTTTCGTGTCCAATTGGATTCTAAATGTCAAAAGTACACGGGCAAACGACGCGTCGTTGTCGTATGATAAACGGCTAATTATTAATGAACGTAAATAGCAGCAACAACAAAAAAAAAAAATAAATAAATAAACAAGAACAAGAACCGAAGCAACAAATGTAATTAGACAAGCGCAATCCACTCAGCATGCAGTTAGAATTGCGCGCTGGCCTCTATTACTCTCCTGCTCGCACACACGGCCCCCATGCCAACAGTCCAATTGGACGCGCGGTGGAAAAGTACAACAACGGAGATAACGGTACTGTGCGTAGAGTGTTTACACACATTAACAGTTACGCTACCACATACAAATCACGACACAACGGCCTGATTACACAAAAACAAAACAAAAAAGAAAATGGCCCACAGCTTCTGCAGGCAACCGATGCACGTTTTTAGAGCGCCGTCGGATTTGCTTATCAGAAGCCAGGTGGGTGTGTGTTTGTTGATAATGTAGGGAGCTAGATTGGCGGCTGTGTCGTCTATACTTACATAAAAATTCGTTAAGAACTTGATTGTTGTTAAATATAATCAGCGAACGACTTGCTAGCTCCACACGGTTAATTGTATTCCAGTGATCCAATCAGAATCCAGTCAACACATTTTGATACATAACACACATACATACATACACACTCATGCATATGCATTTATTTTGGTTCGAGCACTTTGTTATGGCTTTTGTTGTCTGCGTCTGTCTGCATTTTTCACTGCTTTACGTCTATTTAGCAATTGTTGGATGTGTGTGCATCGGTGTGGCAAATGTTGCTGGTTTGTCGTTAAAGATCCTGTAATTCCTGTTTACATTTATAAGTATTATGCATATTGCAATTGTTTTTGTTGGGCCCATAAAACTTTTTCGACTATGCTAACTGCCAACTGCTGCCGTTTCCGCTTGTGAATGAACTGTGCCAATTTTTCTCATTATCCAAGCATAATGTGAATGGTTCGCATTGCAGCAGTTGGGCGTTTATCTCTTTTTATCTGTTTACGCTAAATATTTACAGAACTTTAGCACAATAAAATAAATATACATATATATATCTAATGTCACTATCGATAAGAGCACTTGCAAAGATATCGCACGACAACTATCGCTGCGATGAGCAGCTGGCTATCGATATTTATGATTTCGAAATATCGCAAGCAAGAAGAGCCCATCCCTAGTGCAAAACATAGCAAAAACAATTGCGCGATAGAAATTACTTTAGAAATACCATTAATTTAGCCAGTTTTAACAATAGAACCATTGTACTGTGTTAGCGTACACGCTGCCCAACGTTTTGCGAGTGCATAAACAGTGTTTTCGCGAGCAGCAAGTAAGTGCCTGGGGCCCATACGTGTGCGTTTTGTTTGTTGTTGTTGGAGGGGGTTTCTTTTTATCAGCGCACAGCCAAAATACACCTTTCCATATGTATCTTGCTTTGTTTTGCGCCTTCGTCTAATACGCAATCGAAATTATGCATGGCCAGCCCTGCTACGGCCATATTTTAAAGTTCTTTCACGTTTCGACGCAGTTGCAAATTGCCTTTGTTAGGGCTATTTTGAACTTTGTGGCTCCACCCACTAAAATTGAGCTCCTCCTTTTGCAGGCCACACGCAGCGACAGACGAAATGATGAGCCTGCTAGGGCGACCCGATGTCGAGGCGGGCGAGGTGCTTGTCAACTTTAATCAAAACATAACGTAAGTATATACTTGTATATATGTGTGAATAGAGTTATGTTAAATATGTAATTTGTAGTTCTCTGGCGGTGGCCACCAGCGGCAGTTATAGCCTTTATAGTCTGGGCTCGGTGGACTCCACGCTCGATAAAATCTACAATACAAAATGCGATGATCTATTCCTGATCGAGCGCCTCTTTGAGAGCTCGCTCGTTGCCATCGTCTCGCAGCGGGCGCCGCGCAAACTGAAGGTCTGTCACTTCAAGAAGCAGAGCGAGATCTGCAATTACTCGTATTCGAACACCATATTGGCCGTTAAGCTGAATCGCGAGCGGTTGATTGTCTGCCTGGAGGAATCACTCTATATACACAACATTCAGGACATGAAGGTGGTGCACACCATTCGCGACACGCCCTGCAATCAGTTGGGCTTGTGTGCGCTCTCCTCATCGTCGGAGCACTGTTATCTGGCCTATCCGGGCAGCGTGACCGCGGGCGAGGTCCAAATATTCGATGCCATCAATTTGCATGCCAAGACAATGATACCGGCCCATGACACACCATTGGCGGCCATTGCGTTCAGCCCGTCGGGCACTGAGATTGCCACCGCCAGCGAGCGTGGCACTGTGATCCGTGTGTTCAGCTCCCAGGACGGCAGTCGTCTGTTTGAGCTGCGACGCGGCCTCAAGCGCTGCGTCTCGATTGTCTCGCTCTCGTTCAGCACTTGCGCCGAGTATTTGGTCTCCAGCTCGAACACGGAGACGGTGCACATATTCCGTTTGGATCGCAGCGCTGCGGAGAACAATGATCATGGGAAGCAGTCGGGCGACGACTGGATGGGGTAAGCTGCGGTGGGGTGTTGGCGTGCTTCCTATTGATGTAGCTATCTTTTGTTGTCTGTTGGTTACGGTGTATATGTATATGTATATATATCATCATGTGTATATATATATGCATATATGTGCATGCACATACATACCCAGTCTCTCCCAATCAAACTTTCACCCATTTGTGTTCAGGATTCGTTTAGTTAGCCTGCTAATTGTTTTCTTTTTTTTTTTTTTGTTCTTTCGTGTGTGGCACTTGACATTTATCTATTTTTCTTTTCTTTCATTTCTTCAATCAACCCAAAAATACCACCACCACAACAACAACAACAACCACTCATCCAATCTATTCTCTCATGCAAGTTACTCGTTTTTTAGATTCTTGAGCAAAACGGTGACCAGCTACTTGCCCACGCAGGTGACCGATGTGTTTAGCCAGGGACGGGCTTTTGCCTCGGTCACGCTGCCGGAGGCGGGTGTGCGACGCATGTGCGCCATAACCACGATACAGAAGCAGCTCAGGTGAGTCCTCATCGTTTATAATATCCATTTGGCTTCGGTACATGTTCTTGTTACTTGCAGGCTCCTGATTGCTTCCCAGGATGGCTATTTGTATGTCTATTCCATACCCTCGATTGAGGGCGCAGAGTGTCAGCTGATCAAGCGACATGATCTGCGTTTGGATGATAGCTATGCCATGGACGTTAAAGGTGCTTACTAAATGTAATTCAACACATACACACCAACACCCACACACACACAAACAATTGCAATATCAAAACAAATTATTTAGTTGACTCACCTCATACTCCAGGTCTGAACAGTAATGTTTGCATTGGCGGCGCTGCTGGTGTACCAAGTGCTGCTGCCGCCGCTGCTGCTGCTGCTGCTGCTGCCGCCGCCGCTGCTGCAGCCGGTGGTGGTGGTGGCGGCGATGGCAAAGCTAATGAGAAGCCTGGCAGCTCGGCGGGCGCCAGCTATGCCTCGGCCGTTAAGGGCGACGAACCGGCTGGTTCCTCCTCCTCCACTTAGGTGCAATTCAACTCACGCAAACCAACAAGCAACAGCAACAACAGCAACAACAACAACAACATACATCAAACACAACTGAAATGAGAATATTGAATACAGAAAACAACTCACTCCTCAAAGTACTAAGGACGACGATGATAAAGTGATGGAATTTGGGTCATGCAGCTGGCAACGTTGAAGGCGGTAGCTCTGTGGCGACAAAACAAAAATAAGTAAATAATTGAATAGGTCTTAGACTTAGCTTTTAACGTCATCAATGACGATTCTTCCTCGGTTTTTAAGCAAAAAAAAAAAAAAAAAAAAAAAGTTATAAAGCAAAAACAAACTCATAACTGAGTGGGCGCCCCTTCCTCAAAGCAATTTTTTTTTTATTTTTAGTTTTAAGTTCTGTTCGTGGCGCTGCCATTAATAGGTAAATGCTTTTGTCATACAATCTTAAGTTAGCTGTTATATTTTTTAAACAATTTAATATACATGCTTTCGATTCAAATTCTTATTAAATAAATTGCCTTTGTACATTTATGATTTTGTTTCGATACCTTGACAATCCACCGAAACGTCACGTTTTGCTTACATTTTTCGTTTGGTTATTATACAACAATACTCAACATTAGCACATTTATTGTTATATTTGCAATTATACCAACAATTATTGATATCTAAACAAATAATCAACAAACAAGAGAATGAGTGAAAACATCAAATTTGAAGTGTGCAATGGAGGAACAATTTTCGGCATATATAGTAAATATATATACATATATATTTTGTACAAAGTCAAAAAACATTTTAGAACATAATATTTAAAGCAGTTTACAAAAATCATGCGCTACTTTATTGTATTCAATAAATTACATATTTGATTTAATACAACAGCTGAGTCATTTGAATTTCGAGCGCAAAAATCGATTGAGTGTTGTCAAGCAGTTGTGAAAATTGCATTTGCAGCATTGGTACGAAAACTATCGATTATTTCGTCAATTTATCGATATGCTTGTATCAGCCCTAGCGTGAAAGTGCACACAGCTCGCTGAAAAATATAAACAGTGCTTCTTCTTAGAATAAATACTTAGAAAATTGTGTATAGGACCTGTGTCCTAGAAATAATGCAATAAACACTGCTTAACGGCAACAAAGTGAACTCGCGAACGTCATGAAGGAGAACAACAAAATCCTGCAGCTCATTAACGTGGCATGGCGTGAACGCTGGACGGACTCACAGTGGGGCATCAACATAAAAAAGGTTTTTAAATGAAATGCGAATGCAAGCAATAAGTCCCAACTTTAAATGAAAACGAATTGAATATGGTTTTACATTGAGAATTTTCGAACACGGTTTATAGAATATACACTTATCGTATACCCCCCCAACTAATTCTTAATTCTCTTGCCGGCGCCTTTTTGAAACTCGAATACCGGATCCTCCGCCTGGGCCAATGCCAGGACGAGCTGGCGCTGCTTCATCGACAAATTGCGCGGAATGCGCACCTTCAGCGTGATGATGTGATTGCCGACACCGTCACGTGTGCGCACCCCCTTGTTGTGAAGCACCACCTGCGTATGCGACTGGGTGCCGGCCTCGACGCGGACCTCGACGTTCTCGTAGAGGCCGCGCACCGTAAAATTGCCGCCCAGTATGGCGTCCGAGATGTTGAGATACTTGTCCGTGTAGATATCGTTGCCGACGCGACGAAAATAATCGCTCGACGGCACCTGAAGTGTGTAGTTAACCCGCTGCTTCGTATTGGGATTGTCAACGGTGATCACATCGCCGGCCTTCGAACCGGACGGCACTGTGATGAGCACCTCGACATTGCCCGTTACGTAACCACGATTGCTGCACGTCTCGCAATCGTTCCGATTTATATACCGCTTCCCCTTGCACTGGCCGCAGGTGTTCACCGCGGTGAAGGTCAACGTTTTGGTCGTCACCTTGCCGGTGCCGTTGCACCGCCGGCACGGCTCCTTTCCGACATCCCGGTTGGCCATCAGCTGCGACTTGCCCTTGCAGCTGTCGCATTTGCGCAAATAGCGCAAATCGATACGCTTCTTGCAGCCCACGGTGGCGTCCAAAAAGCTCAGCGACAAATCGAATTGGCCGCCGGTCAACTTTTTGATTTCTATGTGGGGCGAAAGGAGCAATTAGTGACGGAATTAGCTGGAATGCGGCAACGCACCCTCGGGACTCTGGTTAATCGCGTCATCTTTCCTGGCGGCCAGATCGATGTTCATCGGATTGCCGGCCTGTTCGAGAAATGCCTGCTCGTCTTTAATGCCGCCCAGCTGATCGTATTCCAGCCGTTTGGTCTCGTCCGTCAGTATGTTGTAGGCGTTCGATAGCTCCTGGAAGTGCTTCAGCTTCTCCTCGGAGTGCGTCGAGTCCGGATGATAGCGCTTGGCCAGCGCATAGAACGCGCTGCGTATTTGCTGTATGGACGCGTGCCGGTTAACGCCCAGCACCTTGTAATAGTAATCCTTGGGCAGGCCGCGCTGCTGCTGCGGCTTGACAACCACCGGCTGTCGGGCCGACATTTGCGGACGTTTCATTTCGGTCTTGCGATCCGGATAGTAAGACTCCTTAACGGTCCGAAACTGATACTGGCTGATCAGGCGCTTCCACAGCGAACCGCACAGAATATCGTTATCCGGCGTATTCTTGGCGTGCGCAACGGTCATCACCTGCACCGGATGCCGTCTCAATGTGCTCCGCAAGCTGCACTTCAAATAACCCTGAAGGCGTTGCAAATTTAAACGAAACATCGTAGTACGCGTTATAGAAAATTGAAGAACTTTAGTAACTATCCTATATTTGTATGTATTTGTGTGGCTTGTAATTAGAAATTGAAGCTTGATGTTAGTTTTTGTATGTAGTGCGTATGGTACCCCAAATTTGATCTACATTTCAACACGTCTGAAATTCTAATGACACTTTGCTCACCTGGCACTTTGTTGGATCGGCTTCCCCATAGACAGACAGGCGTCGCTGGCTGATTTTCGAGTTGAACAGCAGTTCAATATATTTGTGTACTTGGAGAGTTGAGTGCTGTTCAAAAAGAAAACGAATTTATTAACCAATTGTTGCTATGACAGCTATATGTTATAGCGGTAAGATTTTGCTAACAAGTTGGCAGATTTCGTTGTCGTATCTTCAAAAGCAAAATAGATTTTTATGCAAAAACTCTATTTTTAAGCGATTGTTCCTATGACAGCTACTATATAATATTGCAGCCCAGTTTTATCAAAAACCCTATTCCAACCGATAGTTTCCTTGCTTAACTATATATCATTTCATATATATATATATTTGATGTAGAAGACGGGTTTTATATTAACGTGTTGGGATCACAATTGCCAAATTTGGCTGGGCTTACCTCAAACACAAAATAAAAGAAGAATTTTCTAGCGATATATTTTCTTTCCGACGAATCTATGCAAAGTTTTATATAGATTGGATTTCTTTGGGCCGCAGTTGTTTCCGATGCATTATAAATTTAAAACCCGATTCGATTTGACTTCTTTAGGTTCTGCCCCGCGGCGTCAGCGGCGATGTCTACAATCTGGCGGATTGTCTGCTGCAGCAGGCCGTAATCGGTTCCACGGCAAATCCGGTGAGTCCCCTCTCTCTCTCTCGCTCTGTCTCTCTCTAACCTATGAACCCGTCTCCTGCAGCTGGTGCTGAACTATCTGAAGCACTCGCTGTGCGCCCACCTGGTCTCCCACGCGGCCGTGCTGCGCTGCATCGCCAAGTACGACAAGCTGGGACGCGTCTATTGTGTGACGGCGCTGCTGGAGTTCCTGGTCAGCATCATAGATGGCATCACGTGTCGGTTCGTCGCAGTCTCGCACACAACCAAAAAGAGTCTCCGCCAATGTTCATGTTCTCACTCTCGTTTGTACAGCATCAAGTCGGAGGAGTCGCTGCTGCCCGGCGCCGTCGTCCAGCTGGTGGTGTGGATCATGCAGATCTTCGCGCGCACGCTGCAGCAGTACGAGATGCGCGGCGAGCTGAGCGCCGAGCAGACGTACATGCTCGACCAGAGCTGTACGCTCGTCGAGCACCTGACGGAACAACAGTTTGCGCTGGCCATGCTCAATGTCGGCTGTCACGAGGAGCTCGAATCGCTGGACAGGCTGCGCGATCTCTATGCCGGCATCAAGGCCTCGCTGACCAATTCGAACTTTACGCTCAGCGCGTCCGCCGCCGAACAGCAGCTAAAGCAGTTGGCCTACATTGATGCCAAGCAGCTGGAGATGCAAACGTTGAATCCGCCGCCGACGGCGGAGAAGATCTCGTGCTGTGTGCAGCCGCTGCTGGCCGTTGAGGTGCTCCTGAATCCCTGCAAGGATACCGCATACTATGTCGCCGAGCTCCAGATGCTCCAGCGGCTCAAGGGCTATACGAACACACGGCTCTTCTATGAGATCATACGCGCCGGCTTCCTGACGCTCAGCAACGTCGCCGACACCAGTCCGGACACCATGTGGGGCGCCTTCATGTTCTTCAAGATGCCGCACATCATCAAACAGCTGCACGCACTGCAGCGCGTGCCCGGCGATCAGCCGCCGGCGACCGCCGACTACATACCGGAGCTGGTCGAGGCCCTCGAGCTGCTCATCGAGGACAATCTGCTGCTGGACTTCATGGACACCAAGTGCTCGTGCAATATCGTCGAGTTTCTGCTCAACGACTGGACCAAACAGCAGCTGGTGAACGATGTGCACGTCAAGAAATTTGCCAGCCAACGGTGCGTATCAAATTTGAGTGAAAGCGATGCCCCTAATCGTAGCCAATCTCTTGCAGAGAGGCCGCCTCGCTGCTGCTGAAGAAGTGCGACAATGGCCAGCAGACGCCCTCGAACATCAATTTCATCAAGCGCGCCGAGGTGCCGCTGTCGGGCGTGCTGAAGACGCTGTGCACGAACAAGGTGCAGGATATGGTGAACGTGCTCTGCCAGGTGCCGGTGGGCAACAGCTTCGAGCTGATCCTGTCCGTCGCCACCGTCGAGGGTCGCCTCAAGACGTTCGTCTCGCGCCTGATTCAGTGCAACGAGAACTCCAAACAGCTGCCCGGCGAACTGGGCAAACTGTCCGTCATACGGTCGACGCTGTTCGATGTCTCCTTCCTGATGCTCACCAGCATCGTCCAGACGTACGGCTCGGATGTGAGTTCGATTTGGGAACGCCAAAGCCAAAGCCTTTTGCTAGAGTTTCTCTCATCTCCAGGTGGTGCTATCGGAGCGGGGCGACTCCTTCTTCGAGAAGTGGGTGCGCGAGTGCATGATGGAGCGCAACAAGCTGAAGAATCCGCGCCAGATTCTGGCACTGTGCGACGACAGCATTGTGGAGGAGCTGCTGCTGAGCCTCAGCAAGCCGGAGGCCGCCCAGCTGAAGCCCAGCAACCTGACCTGGCAGGACATCTGCCTGAATTTGCCCGGCGTGCTGCATCACGTGCTGGTCGCCTGGGAGCAGGAGACACTGTCCTCGGCGGACGTCAAGAGCATACTGGACAACATGAAGCGGCGTCTCTTCAGCTTCTCGGTGTGCGCCACCTCGTTCCTCTGCGCGTACATGTACTCGGTGCGGGAAACGGAGCTGCTGAAGCCGCTCAATATGATCCAACAGTTTCTGGCGCCGCTCACCACCGAGGAGCTGTCCAGCCAGGAGAACTCCAAGGAGCGTCTGGCCCTCTCCTTTCAGATCATACGGAAAATGCAGCACGATGTGCATCCGGCGCCGAATACCAAAACCCGGCTCATCTCCCATACGCCGCTCATCGAACAGTTCCGGGAATGCTGGCGCAGCGTCGCCGAGGCGGCCCATTTGCCGGTGCGGGCGGCACAGACGCTCGAATCGCTGCTGCTAGCCGGCGGCGCCTCCTGGCTGGTCACCCAGCTCGTGGAGCAGCTGCTCAGCTGCAAGTACATGCGCGACATGGCCAAGTGCATGGACATCGTCTTTGCCGTCATGCACTTGGACATTGAGCGCACCACGGAGGCCTTGCTCCAGTATGTGGTGGCGCCTTTGATACTCAGACGTCAGGGGTGCGTGCTCCCATCCGGCCAATCCACACGATCAAACAATTAACAATAAATCTCTTCTTTGTGCACCCGCAGCGATGACATCAACGAGCCGCAGTCGCTGGTCCTGGCACGCCTCTGCGTCTACTGCATCATTTCCTGCCTGGAGACGCGCAGCTCGGCGTCGGCGGCGCTCAAGAAACGCTCGCGCTCCCACGACGACGACGAGCTGACGGGCGTCGCCAATGCGGCCAAGGTGCGCAAGGTGATTGGCGACGGCAGCGACAATTCCAATGATTTTAACGACGCCGGCACCGTCACCGTCACCGGCACCGGCACCGGCACCGGCACCAACGCCGGCACCAATGTGGCCGCCATCCTGAGCACGCCCAGCGCCGAGGTGCGCGCCACGCCGCTCAATCTCAAGGAGCCGCTCCAAGCGAGCGTCAAGCACATCTTTCGCGTCTTCCTCCACTTTGTCAGCGGCGATGAGCTCTCCCCGAAGGCCGTCTTCGTCTATCAGTTCATCTCGCTGCTGGTGGAGTGCGGCGGGGAGCGGGTGGCGCCCGTGCTGCGACTGCTGCCGGCGAACCTGATGCAGCAGCTGCTCAAGGTCCTGGCTACCGACGATATACGCGTCGGGCTCATCAGCCGCCTCTACGATCTCCGGGTGCACGGCGGCCGGCAGGCGGCTGTCGCCGATCTGTGCCTGTGGCGGAACATGCAGCTGGCGCGGCACAGCATACACCTGTGAGGTGGACGGTTGGCTCATCAACGAGATCATCATCGCGAACACTAAATTGCGCTTATAAATTAACACAGGAATAAATCGTACATCCTTGTTGCTATATGATAAGTTATGCCCGCTACCCAACTCTTGACCAAATTCCAATTAAATGAACTCTATATAAACGTAATTGCCAGCATTTCCATTGCTGCCTCGAATTCTTTGTCAAGATAAGGAGCGCTTATTATCAAATGCGTGACAAACTAACTCTTCACATTCATGGTTTTTGTTGTTGTATATCACTCTTCCTTTTTTTGTTTTGTTTTTTTTTTCTTTTTTTTTTTTTTTTTTACCCTCAATGCATTACAAAGATGATGACAAATTTAATAAATATATATGTGTGTAGACTTTAGACTAAAAAAACTGTTGACTCGACTCGTTTTCGGTTCGCAGTGGTTGTTTATTACGATAATTTGTTGCTGCTGTTGCTTGTTGTTGCTGCTGCTGCTGCTGCTGTTGTGTTGCTGTTGCTGTTATTGTTGTTGTTTCAGTGCCCGCTGCACGTCCGTCCGTTCGTGTATAACTAATAAAAGCGCGTTCATCATTGGATCATTGGAGCGGGCGGCAGGCAGATGCCCTTGCTTAAATTAAAGACTTTTGATTTCCTATATCACTTGATCAGACAGCATTCGAAGAAAGTCTCGCCAACGCAACCGCCGCGCATGGCCTTCTTAACGTTGTATTCAAATTGACGTCGATTGCTCTGGAGCACATCGGCGGCCTCCTTGTTAAGCGGATCCTCTGGATTGGGCTCCTAAAAAACCGAAAACCGATAATTTAATATGCGCTCAATTCGATGGAGTTCGGCTCTATATTAACCAAGAACAGAAACTGCAAGCCATAGACAATGGAATTGATGGTCAGTACGGGGTTCCAGTCCTCGCGCAATATGTTCAGGCACACATTGCCCTCCAGATCGATGTTGGGATGGTACACTTGTGTGGCGCACTTCACCTTGGGCGGCTCGTGCGGATAATTGGAGCCGACGCGAAAGTTGAATATGAAGCGTCCGTCTTTGTAGAAGCCCTCGTCCGGGGAAATGATCAATTTGAAGTTGAGCAAATCATCGCTATCGGGAAACTCCGTTGCACAAGTTTTTGGCAGGTTCAGTTCGTTAATATCTAAGCGAAAATTGATGTTCACAATTACAAATGCTTTGTATAAACAACAACACAAAAACGCCAAATGAAAATCAAAGAGAGCGAACAACAAAGGCGCCAAATAGGTCGTGTCGGATACCTTTCTGTATGCGCAGTTGTGCAGCTGAAGCCTTCTTCTGCTGGCCACCCCGTGCCGTTTGGTCGCCATCCTTTTTTTGTTGCTTCAGCGAGAAAAGTTTAATCATTTTGCTATATTTGTTTTTTGCCTGCTTGGCGCTTGCTGGCGTCGTCGTCGTCCGTCTGCAGCTTCCACTTCTCGGTTCGGGCGCGTCAGGTGCAGGCTGCTGGTTTCGTTTCTGCGTTAGATTGTGCGCATGTTTGGGATTGTTAAGAAATTGCCATTTAATGTGTTTGATTGTCGTTTCTCTTTTCTTTTTTTTTTTTGTCGTACCTATAAATTTTGGTTTGGTTGTTTCAAGTGCTCGCTTCTTCTTGCTCTTTCAGCTCTCAGTTTCTCTGCCTGTCATTCAAGGTAGCGCAGCGAAGACAATCGGATACTATCGATGGCCGTTTAGCTGTTCTCATAATCGATATTTATTTTTGTAAGAGTTGCCACCCAACGTTTGCTTGTCTTTCTTTTCAATGTGATATTTTTTTTTTTCTGTTAATTTTGCCACACTTTACTGATCACATATAAAACTAAAATCAATCAAATTCATACAAAATGAGAGCTAAAATATTGCACAGTCTACTCGGTCGATACTATCGATAGCACAGTTCAGATTATCGATAGTATTTCAGGTGCACATGTTACGAACGACGCGCAAAAACAAAATCGTTTAATTTGCTATGTCCGCAGAGCCCGAAATAGCCAAGGATGCGGTGCTGAAGCGCAGCGAACGCATTCCGGAGGGCACGCCGGAGGTGCACGGCTATGACTTTAACCAGGGCGTGGACTACAGCAAGCTGCTGGCGTCGTATGTGCACACCGGCTTTCAGGCCACTAATCTTGGCCTGGCCATAACGGAAATCAACAAAATGGTAAGTTTTTGTGGGTATCTAGGGACACGAGACACGAGCTTAAATGCTGACAGTTGGATTGCAGGGCTCAGCCGCTGGACGCAGAACAGCAGGACATACATGAAGAGGACGAGTTCATTAGGCGGCGCAATAAGTGCACCATCTTTCTGGGCTACACCTCGAATCTGGTGTCGTCGGGCATGCGGGAGACGCTCCGCTTTCTCGCCGAGCACCGCATGATCGACTGCATTGTGACGACGGCCGGCGGCGTCGAGGAGGATTTCATCAAGTGCCTGGCGCCAACATATATGGGCTCGTTCGAGCTAAGCGGACGCGAGCTGCGCGAACGTGGCATAAATCGGATTGGGAACCTGCTCGTGCCCAATGACAACTACTGCAAGTTCGAGGACTGGCTGATGCCGCTGCTCGACGAAATGCTGGAGGAGCAGCGCAGCAAGGGCGCCGTCTGGTCGCCGTCACGCATCATACAGCGGCTGGGCGAACGGATCGCCAATCCCAGTTCCATCTACTACTGGGCGGCCAAGAACCAGATACCCGTCTTCTGTCCCGCTCTAACCGACGGCAGTCTGGGCGACATGATGTACTTTCACTCGTTCCGGCGACCCGGTCTGGTCGTGGACATCCTATCCGATCTGCGGCGTCTCAACACGATGGCGGTGAAGGCCGTGAACAGCGGCATGATCATTGTCGGCGGCGGGCTCATCAAGCATCACATTTGCAATGCGAACCTAATGCGCAACGGCGCCGACTACTCCGTGTTCGTGAACACGGCCTCCGAGTTCGATGGCAGCGACAGCGGCGCACGACCGGACGAGGCCGTGTCCTGGGGCAAGATACGCAAGGAGGCAACGCCCGTTAAGGTCTACGCCGAGGCGAGTCTCGTCTTTCCGCTCATCGTGGCCGAGACCTTCGCCAAGCGCCACTTTGGCCATAAAGATGCGACAATGTAATTGTCCATATGTAACTATAAGTAAATGTGTTTAGTAGAATATATGCCTGAAACGAGCGTGGAAACTACTGCTGGCCGCAGCCCTAACAGCCACTTTGAGCGACAATAACAGTCTCCAAAGTGTCGTGTGACCCGGCGGGGATGGGGGGGGGGGGGGGGTGTGGGGGCACTAAGAAAACCTGGCTGCAAATGGCAACAGGAAGCCATTAAGCGTCCTTGCCCGCATCCTGTGCAAAATGTGATAAACGCCACCCATTTTTTCGACTCCACTGGGCAGCTCCTCCGTTATAATGCACAATCCTTGGGAGCTGCAAAAATGCAACTTTTGTCCAGCATTTTAACAGCAAAATGAAAGTTGTGGTCCTTGCTGGCCGCAGCTGCCGCCGCCGCTTGGCCCTAAGCTGGTCGTGGCAGGGCCAGGAGGGGCGGGAGGCGGGGCCAGCTCCTTGGTTATTTTGTCGGACGCAAAAAGGCAACTAAGTCTTTGGCGTAATTGCTTGGGTTTGCTTGCTGTGCACATAAATTCTCCTACTCGCTTCGCTTGGCGACTTTTCACTTTTGTCATATTTACCCTCCCTCCCCCCTCCCCTGCCTCCCACCCTGCACGAACTTGCCGCACTTTGTGCTTAATAGTCAGAAATTGTTTTGGGACACAATGCAATCGCATAAGCTCACAAATTTGTCATTAATTTTATGTCGCTAATGTTGCCGCCCCCCCCCCCCCCTTCGCCGACCTGCTGCACAAAAGGAATTCGGATTTTATGTTTATTGCCCCGCGCAGTGTCACCAAAAGTTTTGTCTGCGCGCATCATTAAAGCCCAAAAAAGGAAACTTTTTCGCCGCATTCTTTTTGTCTCCTTTTTTTTTCGCCGCGCTTCGACAGTTGCCGTTACACGTTTTGAGCCACGATTGTCAGGCAGCGAGGAGGGGGAGGGGGAGGGTCCCATGCATTTTCTTTGCAACTTTTTTGCAGCTGCAACTTTATGGCTTTTGCTGGAAATATGAATTGAAGTTCGGGCGAACATCGTGTACTTATTACCAAATGCTCAGCTTTATCAAATTTATCAAAATGTTTGAAACACTTTTTGGCAACAAATGAGAAAGAAATAAAATTGCCATCGACAAGCTGATGTTGAATATTTGAACTTTGCGACTGTTTGTGTGCTCGGAGTTTCTGAGGTGCATGTAGAAGGGCTATCAGACATGGAAGTCACTCTTTCAAAAGTTTCAATGGGTCTTTTTTTCACAACGTAGCGGCGGGCTTTACAGTTTTGTCACGAAATGCACAAGTTATTGAAGGTAACATGTTTGCTGCCATTAAGTAGAGCTGTCTGTCTGTTTTTGGGCAGATCACTATATCATATAGCGCCTGTAGGAGCATGTTTGCATATGTTTAAACACATTTTGCCCACACGCAGCTTATATTCAAATAGTTAGCATAGTTTTTAGCGCTGCTGCGGAGAACTAAGCTGCGTCGTATTTTGCAATTCTTGTAGCATACTTTTAAGCAGTGCACTCAAATGCCGGAAGCAGGCCCCATCAGCACTTTTGGTAAGATAATAAGTTGTAAAACTTACAACAACAAAGAAGCCTTGAACAAGTGTAATGTGCACGTTCTTGGCTATCACTTAACTTTGATTTAGATAGTCCCAACTTATGAGACTCCACTGTATACAAGTACTCAGTGTAACTAGGAAATATTCGTGCAAACAGCTGAGCTTTTTAAATAAATCTATCATTCATGCTTTAATTGTTAATAATTCTTTAGAGCTGCAAGTGCGCAAAGTATTAAATTAGTTACAATGGTCCACACATCATTCAGACAGTTAGAAGCTGCAAATTAAAATTGAAAAAATTGGACTGGATGCTGAGGAGTTCTAGCAAACTGTCGCTTCGCAGCAAAAGAACGATTTAGAATGCGATAGTAGCACCAGTTTTCACATACGCCATACCGCTCTGGGGAAATGCTGCGAAGACCCACATAAAAAAAATACAAACTTTGCAAAACAAGGCCCTGAGAAGATGGACAGGAGCTGACTGGTTCGTGAGAAACGTAGTCCTGCATAAGGACCTCAACATCCCTACCATAGCGGAGCTAATTGGACGACACAGCTCAAGATATACGGAAAGACAAGCTTAACCACAAATACAAACAGGCGAAGACTCAAAAGATTGCCCCCCTTAGACCCCAGAAACGACATAAACCTTTAGAAAAAATAATAAAAATAAAAAAATGTAAATAGTCATAGTTATAAGTATAGTCATAATTTTAAAGGCAGTTCGCCAACCCATTGCGAAGGTTTTAGTTAAAAATGCGCTATAGAGTTTAGGACAATATCAAATGCAATAATCAAATTGAAAAAAAAAAAGTTACAATGGAAGCGTCTCCGCAATTTCCGGTATGTGCTGCCTTAACTAAAGCAGTTTAAATTTACTCGCCTCGACTGTAGCTCAGGTCTAAGTGTTGTGGTGGAAATTTCAAAAAATGTCAAAGGCAGGTAAATATGTAACAAACAATAAGCTTAACTCCTAATAATAGGCGTGGCATATTAATTTTAATAGCAAAGAAAGAACAACTCAGGTAGTCCCAATCTAATTGACTGCAGTGTAGCGCAATTCTCAGCGCCGTGGTGAATATCGCCAGTCGAGCAGGAGAACGTCTTCAACTAGGGCAGTCTCAATTCGCGCGACACTACTGTACGCACTCTCGAAGCTGTGGTGAAAATTGCAGTAAACTATAAACTATAAAGTGCAATCCAGCTGCACTTTGGCTGGCACCAACTTGAGCAACTTGGCAAGAAAATCAATTGCACTTATTATCCGGGCGCCATTATCGGCAGCCACACAGGCCAGCAGCATTGTCGTTAAGGAGTGCTTAACTGCATGCTGTCATATCTAATGCCAACCACACACACACACACACACACACACAGCGCTTAAAAACTAATTACGAGCAAAGCTGCTGCTGCTGCTGTCGTCGTTGTTGTTGTTGTTGTTGGTATTGCTGCCTGCCAAGGATGCGCTCCTTCCGCACACAAAGACGGCCAAGGCGAGTGCGTAGAAACTCGCTCCACGCCAAGTTGAGCGTTGTTTTTGTTGTGCTGGCCAAGTTTCCAGTGATTACGAGCAAATTAAAACTACATTAAAAGTTTGGCGAGTCCAGTTCCTGGCAATTGACAGGCCCACACATATGCTTCTGTGTGTGTGTGTGTGTGTGTGTGCGGCAAGTTTTTAAGAAATTATTGTACGCTTGCCCAGGACATTCTAATTGAATGAATAATCCTCAAGGCTGACAGAAGCGTTCTATCGATTGAAATTCAGCAGATGATGGATTTTATTCTACAGAAAATAAAACTAAGTACAATCTGAAGAATACAGCTTAATTCCCTCTTCGCATCCCAAAAGGGCACTCGAAATTCGAAGAAGAGCGCTTGTAATCAAAAGGGTGTGCCCAGCTCATGGGGGAAATATAATACCAAATTCAAATTCCTTTATCAATTATCGATAGATTATGCTAACTATGATATTAGCAGACATTTCTGATACCATAGACTATATATAGCTAGATCGGTATGAACAGTCGCGTCCATATAGCCATGTCCGGCTGTCTATTTCCATTCAAGCCAGTCTTAGTTTAAGAGCTTTCCTGATAGAACGTGTCAACGGAAAAGTTGGAAAAGTGAGTTTTTGTATGAATATTTCAGATTTTCAAAATATGCTATCTTAAAATGGCAATTACAAGCCTACCTATTTAAATTTACAAACTTATTACACATTTATTATCATATACATTAGTGTTAAATGCCATAAAAACCTGAACTTTTCGACCAAAAATCATGCTAAAAGTTCGAACAAGTTGAATACCCTTTTGTTTATGGATTCTGCTTCAAATTGTTTCTGCATCCAAACTTTATTTATTTTTTATTGAATAGATATGAAAGTCGCTAATCTTTTTTGAACATTTTCTTTTTCAAAATATATAATCTGGAAATTATTTGTAATTGATTGCCATTTTGAAGGTGATTTTAAAATCATTCTAAATATTTGAAGCTTCTTGCAATATATTATTTAAGTGTTAAGTGTCATAATCGATTTTAGGAAAACGGCGCCTTTATTCGAAAACTAGAATATATATACCCAATGGGTTCGCAGATGCCCACAACTAATATACCCGCTTGGACCATTTGCAATGGGTGCGGGCCATAAAAATCCGAATTTGGGTTTTCGATCTTCGGCACGCCGAAGTAAGTCCTTCTTATTGATTTTAGCAATGACAAAATAGGTGCGAATTCGAGAACTTGAAAGCAGAAATAGAAAATATATAGGTGCGTATGGCTGGACGGGCAGCGGGCATTATTATGATGATTGTGCGCTTAGGGCTTGCTGCGGAACTCGCCGTCCTGGCCCGGCTTGAGCATCGCGTGCAGCCGCTCCGGGCACTGGTGGACGCACTGGTGGGCGCAGAACTGGCAGAGGCGCTTCTCGAGCAGCTCCTGCTTGTGGAGGGTCGATGCCGGCGAGGGCGGCGCCGGGACGTGGCGCTCGGCCTGGCAGTCGGTGCAGCCGCAGGTGCCGCTGTCGCTGCCGCTGACGCTGGCGCTGGCGCTGGCGCTGACGCTGCCGCTGGTCTGGGTGCGCTCCTCGAACGAGCGCGTCCGGTTGGTCGGGCGCGGGCGCGGCCGCGCCTCCGGCACGTACGTCTGGCGGGCGGCGTCCGCCTGCTGCTGCCAGAAGTTGTGCTCGCGCAGCTTGAGGTCCTGGACGTGGGCCTGCAGCTGCTGGCGCGCCTGGATGAGGGCGCGCTGTTCGTGCTGCAGCAGCTCCTGCTTGGTCTCCAGCGCCTCCTGCTGCTGCTTGAACAGCTGATCGTATAGCATGCGCACGTTCTTCTCCCGCCGCTCGCCCGCCGCCTCCAGCATGCTCTCCAGCAGGCCGCCCAGCTTGCGATCGAGCTCCAGCAGCTGGTGGCGCGTCTCCGGCTCCGTGTCGAGCACATCCTGGAACGCGGTGCTCATGAAGTTCAACGGTCCGCTCGCCGCCGTCCAATCCTTCAGGTTGCGCATCGCCAGCAGCGTGCCCCGCTCGATCTGCAGCAGGAGCGAGCGCGTCTTCGGCGCCGGCGCCGGCGCCGGCACCTGGCTGAGCGAGATGCGGCGCTGCCAGTCGGAGTCGGTCTGCCTGTAGCGCTTCTCGTTCTCGACAGTCCGGGCGTGCATCATGTTGATCTCCTTGATCAGCAATTGGTTCTGCTGCGTCAGCTGCTGATAGTTGGAGTCGCCCATGTAATTGTTGGACGTGTCGCCGCACTCCGGCCGCTCCAGCTGCGGTGCGGTGGCCATAAACCGATTGCTGGCAAAGTTTCTGGCCAGGGCCGTTGCCACATCCTCATGGCCATGGCCATCGATCGGCAGCGGCGGCGGCGGATCGCGGCACGCGGCGGCGCCCAGCTCCGATCGCTGCGGCGGCGGCGGCGGCGCATCCTCGAAATCGCCCTGGTACTCGGCGAGCACCTCGCTCAGCGGCCGATTCGCGTTGTCCGCGCTCGTGAACGGCATGCCCAGCTTGCCCATCTCCCGCAGCTGGCCGTACATGAGCAGCATCAGGCAGTTCCGGGCGTACTTGTCCCGCCGGGCCGCCTTGCGGAAGCGCTGCAGCCAGCGCTGGCTGATCACATAGTCCACTTGGCCGATGTTATTGCCGTAGACATCGGATAAGATTCGCAACTGGGACACAAAGTGCCTGTCCAGTGTGTTCTCGTTCGGTTCACTCATTGTTTGTTTGATTTTCTTTTAGATTTTTGGATCTACAGATTTCTGTTCGGCCAATAGTTGGAATTTTACGTAGATTGTTCGAAAGGTTTTCTGTTTTTGAAAGTTCGTCTACGAGATTTAGATTTGACGTGAAATTTCGAAAGCTAAAATATGACTAAATGAGAAAGAACAGTTTGACAAGTGTGAAATCGAAAGTCGATACCTCACTTGAATGCCTGAAAATCGCATAGAAAGGCGCAAGCGAGAGCAAAACAGAGAGAGCGACCAATTTACTCCTAACTTAGATGAGCGCAAGGACCTTCGATTAGCGTCGTTTTACAAGCATTCAACCGCTAAATTGTTGCTAATTGAATTTTTGCTGCCTCTTTTAAGCCTTTTTGCAAGCGAATTAAGATGCAAAACGTTCCGGGTTTCTTTTTGATAATTATAAATATTCAAATGACTGAAATTAGAGCTGGGCCTCATTAAACATTCAGCCGGGAATGTCCTCTCCTGAAAAGGACTTTTGTGTCAGTTTCCGCCGGCCGAGGTCAATGGTATTCCGTGCTCCACAAAGTTTTCGCACCTTTCTGGCCAAATGGCACAAAAATGCCGCAAATACTTTCAAGACTCTTCCCACACGCACGCACACAAAGAGATTGTGGGGGGGTTGGAGGGAATATGGGCCTGCACACACAATAGCCGGCGCACATCCTGCGCTGCCGATAAGCTGGCAATATCCTTGGCCATGCTGTTTAATTCCTTTGCCGTTGCTTTGGCATTTTTTGCCCGTTTTTGCGCTCATAAATTGCGCAAATTCCTTTTGTGCGCATCAAGTAGAAACGGCCAAAGGGAAGAAGGGCGGCGGGGGGGGGCTGGCCTGGAATTGTGGGGGCTTGGCACATCTAATTTCTCAGCATGTCCTGTGCACGCTTATTAAAGCATAAATCATTTGACGGCAGCCCCCCCCCCTTCCCCTCCCCTCCCCGCCCTCCTCAGCATAGCTAAACCAAGTGACCAACAAGCACGTCAAAAAGTGCAACAGAAAAAAAAGCGCAAAATATAACCAAAAAAAAAACAAAATTACTAGCAGGAGTATGTGAGGTGCGGTGTGGTGTGTTGCAGCGAGGTGAGCTGAGGTGAGGTGGGGTGGGGTGAGGTGAGGTGAGATGCAGCCCTGCGCCGGCCGCTTGGCCAAAGTACATTATCGTTGGAAGCTGCAACAAATGTAGCAGAAAACCGCAGCTGAGAGTAGTGCAATTAAATACAGGAAATAATGGCCACCGCAGCAGTTGCTGCCTGTCTGGGGGGCGTGGCCGTGGGCGTGGGCCACAGGAAACGACAGAATGCAGGAAGCGTTCACAGCTTCTTGGCGAGGCCCAAGTGGCCAATGCAGCATAACAATTTTGAGGCGAGCACAAAAGTTGAGCTCGCACTAACTTGTGGGCGCTGCAATAAAAGCCATTCGGCCAAGATCCTTATAGGCGATTCTTAAGTGTGACCAGTCGGAGATAATTGTCATACGCTCAACTTTGCGGGCGCTAACAAATGCTAGACTTTTAATTTCTTGCTGAAAGGTAACCAGAGACGCCGCTGAATTTACGATAATATCTAAATAAGCCATTTTTAAGTGTGACCAGTTAGGCTTAAGTGCCATATACTTAGTATTATGGGCGTTGGCAATTGCTTGCCTGAAAGTTTTTTTTTAATGTTGCGAGATAATTAATGCAACTTTTAAGTGTGGCCAGCTGCAATATTCGGACTTGGCGCTGGAAAGAGAGCGCTTGAAGATCTTTACAAAGGAAACTCTTAAGTGTTACCAGTTGGGGATAATTGCTAACTACTTGGCGGTTAAATGGAGTTTAAAATTTTAATTAAACACGCATATTTAAGGCTTAGTTTAATGTAAAGCGCAAATTTAGTTAACTTTTTTAGGGTATTATATATTACTAAAATGAATAAAAATCCAAAATTTATTATTATTTATTTTTAAGCATGTCATAAGTGTTTGCTCTGCCCATGTACGATTATATATCTTGAGTTTCTTGCCTACTAAGCTACCCCTAAAAGTTCACAGTTGACCAGTTCCTAACGTAGCGCAACAGAAACACAATTTTATCTGATCTGTAGTCTGACCTCATGTTGGGCTGAGCTGTGGTTTTCGATTTGCCAGTTGCTCAAAGCGTGATGTGTGTGTGGCGGTTGTGTGTGTGTGTGTGTGCTCCCAATATGGAAAATATTGTATAATGCAATTTTCAATTGGCAGCTATGAAAACATAGTTTATAGACCCCCCCTCCACTTTAGAGCTCTTGTGCATGTGTTGGGGCTCTTAATTGAATTCAATGTGCACTTAAGCGACATCCGTTGATAATGAAATTCTGCTGCAAAATTGTAGACGAAAGTGTGGCTCGGACAAAGAGCTGCAAATATATTTTGTAGCTATGCAAATGCAAAGTTTTGTGCTGGGTTTTTTCTTCTTCTTCTTTTTTTTGCTCTCTCTCTTCATATTGCACCATAAATAATGCGAAATAAGTAGATGGAATAGCACGGTGCACAGCAGCAGGGCTGTTTGGGGCCGTGGGGCCGTGGGGGCTGCTGCCTGGCAACGGCAACGGCAAAGGCGAATTTGAAATGAAATTAAATTGCTGCTAGGACGAATCGTTCGTGGAATTTGCCAACAATTGGGCGGGGTTGGAGGTGTCGCAGGGAAACTGAGCGAAGTCTATAGTATAACCATATTTTATTCTATTTGATTTGATTTTATATTTGATTTCGTTTAATACTTTAGTTTACGCCTGCAAATAATCGATTTGTCAGTCAGTTTGCACGATTTGTCCCAAAGTCCAATCGTCTGTCTATCTGTCTGTCTGTCTGTCTGTCTGTTTGTCTCTTGGTCTGTTTGACTTTTAGCTGGAATGTTGGCCAAAGTATGAGCAGCTGCTTCAATATTGCGCATAGCATTTGAAAACTCCACATAGCACAGTACTAGAAACATGGGTATATATAAGCATATATTGTAGACATGCCATGCGTTTGCTAATGAGAGTAGCGAGCGAGCAGATACCCTGTAAAGTAAATGCGCCTCAGCACTTAATTACATTCTTTAACGACCTTTATCTAGGATATATCTAGTGAATATTGCAATTCAAATTTATCTGCTTTTAGTATTAATTTTAGACTCTTTGGCTCTTATAGAACCTGAGTTTTTTGTTGGTACTTTTAAGAGCTGGGCATATAATTTTATGTTTCATAAATGTTTTAAGTATTACATAATTTAGCTACCAAATTTTGTATCTCTAGACCTTATAGTTCCTGAGTTCAGATGGACTCGACTGTTGACCATAGCTGTAAAATAGAAAAAAAAAGTAATGCTCAACCTAAATCAATAAACCTTGCTTCGTCACAAACTTTCAAGTGTAAGAGCAAAATATTTACGCATATATATTTATTCAAAAAAAGGTTGTTCGAGGTTCGGTTCATGAACCTTGCCTTTGATTAATATCAATGCAAGCGTGTTATGCCCCTTGAACCCATTGGTATTGGGTGCAGGGTATTGAAATTCCTCACGATTGACTTCGCTTGGAGTTTTATTGATTGATTTTCAATGGCCGTAGCGAAAAGTGAGCGTCAGAGCAACAGACAATCAGGCAAAGCAATGAGCTATGCTCGCCAGTTGCAGCTGCTGCTGCTGCTGATGCTGCTGCTGATGCCGATGCTGATGCTGATGCTGATGCTGATGCCGATGCCCGCGCCCCGACACGCCGCCTGCTGAGCTTAGTCCTGGCTACGGCTAGCTTTGGCTCCTGTTGGGATGTGCCACGTCGCGTTGCCTGGCACACGTTGCGTATGCTCAATATGTATATATATATATACATATATATTGTGATGGTGGCCACGTAGTTAGTTCAACTGCCGGGGGAGAAGTTTGCACAAGAAATTCAAGCAATGATGAAGTGTTTTTATTGTGTTTATTGGCATGCGTTTTAATGAAGCAAACAGCCATGGAAAATAGCCAGGAGACGGGCTCTGGGGGTGTTCACAGTCGGCATACACAACTCTATTACGGGCCAATTTTCGTAGAAAATGTACGGGCACTATAGAGATATATATATAAATATGGTTATGGTAGTCAAAACTTTTTTCATTAAAACTCTTGATACGAAGAAGCAGCAGAAGAACCAGCTGGATAAGTGAGTGCAAAATGTTATTTTATTGTCAACAAGCAAAGTTACAAACAGCATAAGCGAGGGGGGGGGGGGCAGATGGGGCAGAGTCAAGCTGAAGACCCAGAAGGACCCGAGCTGAATTGTTGTGCTGCCAAAATTTATTTAATATGCAACATAAACACAGTAAGAGCGACAAGGACGAGGAGCAACAACAACATGACACGCTCGTAAACTCATTTGGGGCACCAACAGGCAACAACAACAACAACAACTCACAGCTGCTCGTTTTTAAGGGACAGCAAGGAATTTTTTAATAATACCTCAAGGATTTCACAGCAAGTACAAGCACTAAGGATACCATGAAATATACATAACTGCTGTTCTCGTTGTTGTTCTTGCTTTATGTCAAAGTCGCAGCTAACCCACAACTGCGCCCACAACTTTTTTCATTAATTTCGAGTGAAACAAAAAAGCAACAACAACAACTCGGAGTCGCACCAATTACCCACCGGCTTCTCACGCATTAGCCACGGCGATTAAGCACTCCCCACCCGACACTTCCTCTTCGGAACGAAAGAATAACAAGTGCTCTAGTCGGCTGCGGCCAGCTAGCAGATACCCTGTACCCAGTTGCGGGTCCAAATGGGGCAGGTATCCAAAAAAGTGAAGAGCACCTATGCCCAATTTGGTGGCTCTAGCTCTTATAATCCTCGAGATATGCCAAAGAAACCATGTCATGAAATCGATATTTATCGATACTTGTGTTGTGTGTGGTATACGTATTTCGAAGTTTTATATGCCCAATTTGGTGGCTCTAGCTCTTATAATCCTCGAGATATGCGAAAGAAACCATGTCATAAAATCGATATTTATCGATACTTGTGTCGCGTCCTGTATATATATGTCGAAGTGTAAGTCTCTCGTTTTGCCCGTCACATACGTTTACCCAAAACCATCATACCCGCTTTTTGGCCATTTGCAGGGTATGCCGAAAGTCAATAAAAATGTTGCCACAACTTCAGCCAGCCTCCAGTCATTATCAATTTATGCCCCAAAGGGCGTAGCGGCCGCTGTTCCAGAAGTGTACATAATTTTTTGGTGCCAAAATTGAATTGATTAATAAAATATGGATTCAAGCAGCCCCCAACAATCCCCCCCCCCCCAGGCTCCATAGGTGCTATGGGTGAAAGTTGCCTTGGCGCTGAAATAAATTAAGTCTCGGCGCATGGGCTTCATTTTAATTTGGTCTGAAAGATGAGCTAGCCTTAATATTTTTGAAATACGCAAACATACGAAATATCTGGAATTTTTCTTCAACTTTGCCAATTTTGAATAACTAACTGAATTATGAATTTTCTCGCCTCAGGTATTTCTGTTTGGTATTTTTTTTTTTTGCTGGCTCAATTTGGCTGAGCTTTCAATGGAATTTATTGCACATTTAGCTTGAAAACTATTTTGTGGTTTTGTTTGTGTTTCATTTGATCATTAAATGATTTACTCAGAAAGCAAAATAAATAAATGTTGATTTCAGATGAATTTAGCTGCAATAAATTCTCTCGAGAGGCCAAAACACACATAATTAAAATAATCATATCTTGGGGTATTTTCGGCGGAAACTTTTTGTACTCGTTCAGAGAAGGAGAACTTAGGAATGGCATCAAAAACTAACAAAGTATATTTGCCAAAAATATCATAAATTTATTGAAATTGTGTTTAAGTTTTAAAGTTAGAAATTCTCTTTGGAAAATCCAACAAGTTCAAAAGTACATAATTAAACTAGCCATATCTTGGAGTTTAGCTATCAGATTTGTGAATGGTATATATTTTTGGACTCGTTAAGATGAGAACTAACAAAAGGCATTTAAAACTCAGAATGCAAAATTTTTGTAATTTTTATTATATTTTAAAATCCGAGTTTTAGTTTTTTTTTCTGGTTAATGTTGAAAGATCTTGGAAAGAAGTTCCAGTTTAAATATTTTCCACAATTGTTGTTAGTTTTAAAATTAGAACTGATTGATTTGACGAATCAATCCCGAAACATACTCGATATTAGATATTATATATATATATTTTTAAGCTTCTTTTTCTTTTGGATTCGAATTGAATTTTCGAATTTTTATTTTTCGAATTTGGTATTTACTTTCAGCTAACTTTTATTAACGTTTATAATACTCGAGCATGGATTTAAGTTTGAACATTTGTCGGTTGCCTTAATACAGTCCAAAAAAGATATTTGCTGCCAGCTTCGTCCTGGCTTCGTCCTTGCAGTCCTCGCAACCACAGCAGCTGCTGCGACAGCGACAGCAAATTCTTTGGCTCTAACCAAGCGCTGCGACTGCATTCTGGCCAAAAGCGAAAAGCAGCCCCCGAAAAAGTGGAGAAGCCCCCAAAAGCTATGCATATGCATGACGCATGTTGTTAACGGCATTTGCGACTGGGAAGCTGGCCAAAAGACAAGTTGCTTAAAAAATCATCAAAAGTGGCGGCTAAGTGCTGGACTCTGTAGCCGTTGCCACAATCGCATCTGGAATGCTCTTTGCTGCGGTTTCACAGATGCACCGACAGCAACCCCCTCCCCCCCACCCCCCCCCCCCCCAAAAAAAAAGAAAGGAAAACCAGCCAGAGCAGTGGGAAAAACGGGGCAAAAGGTTTAGCTGAATGTTGGCTTTAAGCCCGTGCACAATGTGTGTGCATAACTTTCGCTTTCCGTTTGGTGGGGCCGCACCCAAATGCCAGGCATAATCTCTGACCCAAATCCCAGTTCCGCCTTTAAAGACATGAACAAACTGTGTCACCTGGGCGCGGCCCGCCCACCTGCGCCGGAACAGCGCAAGTGGGCTTTGTTAAACAAATATTGGCACTTGCCTCAATAAGCCCGGTAAGGGTAAGTCCGCTGCTTTGGCCCGCTTCCAGCGAAATGGGTCACAACTGTTAGACGACCCGCAAATCCTGGCCAGGCTCTGGGCGGCTGTGGCATCCAAGGCAGCTCCGCATTTGGCAACTACAAAGGCGGCGATCGGGTGTAATCGTGTGTGCAATACTCTGTTTACTCGCCCAACTATCGAAAACAGGCGAAAAGTGCTCTTTAAATTATTATTTGTTGTTTTTGTAGCTTCTGGGTGGGCAGTGGGCGTGGCAAGCTGTTGTACATATAGATTTATAGTTTCTAAACTGAGCGAATAAAGCAAGAGTTTTGTATTTAAATCAAGAGCCAGCTACACTCAAGGCCAAAATAATGAGTACACCGTTTTCTCTTCAACGTTATAGACGTGCGCCTATTATTTTGACCATGAGTGTATCATAATTTGTAAAATATAAAGATAAATATAAAATTGTTAGAGCTCTAAGAAGCTTAACGCTTATTTTAAGTACGAAAAATGTTGAGAGTAGGTATTTAGTAAATAAATATGTTATTATTTTCGTCATTAAATAGGATTTATGTTGATTATAAAGTTGAAAATAATTGCCGCTTGTTAAAAAAATATTGTATTCATTTTTCAATATTTAAATAACAAAACAGTGGGAATTCTATCCCGCAGTGTATTCATATACGGGTATATGTGCAGAACAAATATACTCCTTTCACCTGGTAAACAGCGTATCCAAAAGCCAAAACCCAAGCAATGTAATTGCACTGCAGACGCCTTCCTTGGGGAAGCCTTTGAAATATTAATGGCATTTAAGCGAGTGTGGGCGTGCGATGCGTGGCTGTGGGCGTGGCACTTGCGCTTGAATTAACAAATTAATGCAAATCGAGCACAACAACAGGCAGCCAACCCCCCACCCCCTCCCCGCCCCCGCCTCTCCCCACTTGAGGGGGGGCCCATGTGTAGCTCTTAGCCAACATCTAATGAATATTTATTAACGTTTTTTCTTGCCAGACGTTTGTTTGAGCTGTTTTTTAACGCCTGCATTTCGATGTTCGAGCTCTAATTTAATTGCAGAGCCGAGGATAACGGCAAGGACGACAGCATCCGCTTCCGCTCTGGCACAACATCCGCCCGGCTCTGACAATCGCATTAGACGGCGCTGCACTTGTCGCCCCTGATGGATGAGCCGTGCCCCGAGCCGCAGTTGCTGGCGGCTCTCAACAGTGGGCGTGGCCCGCCCCCAGCCACAGTCCCGTCATGTCGATCGTTGCACCTGCCGTCGACGGCCCGTGCGGTGGCAACAGCTCCACGGAGCTGCTTAATGCACTCATTTAATTGCATTATGCCGCAGGTCCTTACATTGCCTCAAAGTGCGCCTGGCCAGGTGGCAGGTGGCAGGTGGCAGGTGGCATGTGGCATGTGGCGGGTGGCTGGAGGCAGGAGGCAGCTGCCTGCCAGTCACTTGTCGCACTCAGGCAAACAACAACAATAACAAGTTGTCAGAGCGCTGTTCTCGCAGGTGATTTACCTTCAGATATCCTGTAATCAGATTCGCATTTGCAATTACTTAAACATCCCTTTAGAAAGAGGACGCTAAATGCTTCCAAAAGTAATTGCAGTTTTCCAAATCGGATTCAAATAATAATTTATAAAGTTTTCACTGTATATAATTATAATTTATTTTCTGTGAGTCCCATTTTTAAAATTTATTTGAAATGACTAATGTTTATACATAGTATATAGTTTTGGGGCAAACGTATGGTATTCTATTAAATCTAATATATATCTTTATATAAGGTAGCATGCTATATAAACTTATGTATATCTTAAGGTATATGTATATTTATCTTAAGGAATATTTTTAATTTTGTGGAAAACATAAAAACATTAAAAACCGAGTTAATTTTTGGCCAAAAATATCAAGAACTTACAAATTTACTAAAATTGGGCTTACATTTTAAATTTAGAAATTATATTATTTGGACTTCAATCTACAGACTTCCACGAGTTTAAAAGGACATAACTTTTCTTTTTGGAATAATGTAGAAAGATCTTTGGAATACCGCACAAGTCTAAAACACAAAATTAGTACGATTTTGAAATAGTATACCCAGACTAACCAATGGCCAAATATGTCGAATTCATAAATTTGAAATTTCAAAAAATGGGCGCAAATTTTAAAACGCCAAATTCTTTTTGGAATCAACTGTACTGATTATCATAAAAAAATATTCAAAAAAAAATGAAATATTTGAGCTAATTTGGCCGAGTTAAATTTTTTAAAATTTTAGTTTTATAATTTTAAGGACTAATTGGAATCATTTCAGCTCAATAAACTGCAAGATATGTTTAAAAATGGGCTACCTTTAAGGTTGGAACAATTGGAAAATAAGGTAGATTTATGAGTGTGATATATAGAAAGTGGCCTATAAAATTTAAAGTCTCTGGCTATTAAAGTTTTTGAGAGCCCCCTTCGACCTTATGATACCCGCTGCTAAATATTCTGAATGGGCACAGGGTATAAAAACAAGGCTGCATTAATTTGCATATGGAAAAGCAGCTCCTTCAGTACTTTGTTGTCCTGTCCCATTGACTTTAATGAAGTCAAGAAGCTGCGGCGAACTTAGTGGAGAAGACAACACACACGTGTATATATTAAGTTGGCTATAGGGCCTCATATTTATAATCACAAAAGCAGGAAACGTATAATTACAGTTGTTGTTGTTGCTGTTCTTTCGTCGTTCCCATCAAGGAGGCCAGCCCCACAGAACTCCTCTATTGCACTCAAATCCTAAAGCACACGCACTCGGCTTGCGCATGGAAATGCTGCAGTAGCTCCAGATCCGATTCGGCATTTTCGGTGCGCGGCAACTGAATACAGCAATCGGGCATCCAATCGAAGTCGGCCATCTGCTGGCCCTTGTCGACCCAATCGATGAACGCGTTGACGCCAAAGTTGCCAATCTTGGTGCGCAGGACATGATGGGCCATTGCCGCCTCATCGTTGTTCCGGTAGACGATCAGGTAGATATAATGCTGCGGCTCGTGCTCGTAGACGCACAGCTTGATATACTGGCTGACCATGCACAGCTCCTGGTGCACCTGCAGCGGCGTCAAGTGGTTCACATTGTTCAGTATCAGCGTCTTTCGGTTGCGCGACTCGCGCACCTGAATCTTCAGTCGCACCTGCCGGAAACGCTGCTGCAGGCTGAAAGGCAAATGAAATTAGATATTAATGTTCGCCGATCGCAAATCGGACCCGGCTCACTTGAGGAGCGCGCGCGCTTTTTGCCGCTCGTCGATGTACTGCAAGTAGGCGTAGCCGCGACTGCCGCCCGAGAAGTCGATCTTGAAGCGCAGCATATAGACGTCGCCCAGCTCGAGGGCCACCAGCATAATGTCGTCCGCCGTGCACCGTTTGTGTATGCGTGTCAGATACAGCTGTCCGGAGAACGAAAATCACAGTTAGCTTATTCGAAGGTGGACACGAGAATCTGCTGCTCACCTCGCCGACGCCCGTCTCCAGCACGGCCTGCTGGTGCACCGGCAGCGTCAGGCAGGTGGTCACGTAAATTGTCCCGTTTATTTGGGTCTTGCGGTATTTGTGCGCGAACTCGAAATCCATTTCAAAAGCAAAGGCTAAGTGCAAAACGCGTGCGCACAAGCTTTCTCCGTTTGCAGTGTTGCAAAAGGCGGCGAAGGCCGCGTGTGAGCAAGCAAGTGTGACCAGCATGCCGGGCGGCGTTGCCACCTGGCGCAATTGCATATTTTCGCCATTTTATAAGAAAGTCGAACGAAAATCAAGCCAAATAGCTGTCAACGGTTGCGTTTTTTGTTTTTGTTTTTTTTGTTTTTTTTTTTTTTTTTTGGTATTTTGTAGCACATGGCAGGCCAGGGCTATTGCCTTCACTTTTGTGCTGGACAGGTTGTGCGTGCTTTTTTTCTAGCTCATGCCTAACAATATAAATTAATGCAGGCCACACACAACTTTGGAGCTGGCAGCAGCCACAGACCGCAGCAGCTACACTTCGCAGCGCCTGTTGTTGTTGCTGTTGCGGCCGGGCTTAAGTCTAGCTGCCCCCAACCTGCTGCACTCAAGTGCTGCTGCTGCCGCCGCTGCGGCTGCTTCATTTTCCTAATTTATGTGCGCGCAACGCTAATGAAAATTTGCGTGGCAGGGCAAACCACATGCTTTGTTGCTGGTGGGTGCGGTGCTCCTGCTGCTCTGCTGCTTATTATACCCTGTGAACACGGAGGGTGGCGGGTATATTGGTTTCAAGCAGCTGTATGTAACACTTAGAGGAAGGCGTCTCCGATCAGTCTATATAAATAGAGACTTTAAGTTTGAGTCTTTTTACTTTTATTTATAGCAATAAAACCATTTTTATTCTTGAAATCGATATATATCGATATGTTGCATATCTCATTATATTTGTATATTATATTATATATTTATTTATTTCCAAAATTGGAAAGAAATCGCATTTTTATTAAACATTGAGGGTGGCGGAGAGCGGGTATATTGCTTTCGTGCAGCTGTATGTAACGCGTAGAGGAAGGCGTCTCCGATCAGTCTATATAAATAGAGACTTTAAGTTTGAGTCTTTTTACTTTTATTTATAGCAATAAAACCATTTTTATTCTTGAAATCGATATATATCGATATTTTGCTGCGCTTTTTTGAGCATATCTCATTATATTTGTATATTATATATTTATTTATTTTTATATTTATTTCCCCCCAAAATTGGAAAGAAATCGAATTTTTATTAAACATGCGTCGCTGAGCCATTAAGTGAATCAGTAGATCAGTCGATTTAGTAAAGAAATCGATATTTATCGATATTTTGCTGCGCTTTTCTTGAGCGTATATCAAAGAAATCGCATATTTAACTGGCACTTCCAGAAAGTTGGGCTTGGCGCTGCGTACAGGGTATCCGGCAGTCGGGCAGCGCCAACCAGAGCGCAGTTGCGAACGACATGGCGTTGCTGCTGGCACTTCAAGGTGCTCCACTCGAGCCGTTGCCACGTCGCCTGCGGTTTGGCAGAGTTGTGAGCGGTCGCAGCCGGCCGGGAGGCAGCCCTCATCATAATCCCGTCATGGCCTCCTGCTGGCGGCGCCTTTGCCGTGTGCCCGGGCCAGGCGACGCTCTGACATCATTCGGCGTTCAGATATTCGACCGTACAGATATATTTCGTAGCTCGTTTTTCAAAAATATATAATTCGAAAGCCTCCCGAGGATGAAGGAGCCAAGCGAAAAGTGGCTCGATCGGCACTTCAAGCAGCAGCTGGTGGAGTACGACAAGGTGTTCAAGCAGACCGCCTGCAAGTCGGATCAGCACATTATAGCCTATTGGCTGCAGATCTTCAGGGCGGCCCCCAAGCCGCAGAAGTGGGCCCGCAACGGACTCGTCCTGCTGATGTACGGCCACCTGAAGGAGCTCGGCTATTTGCAGGTGCCCTTCACGGACATGCGCAACGTGGGCAAGAACCTGAACGACATTCTCGACGGGTATGCGGGTCTGCCGGTGGTCAACCGACACAAGTCCACCCAGATAGAGCTGCCCGTCGGCCAGGATGGCCCGGCAGCCGACTCGCCCCGCAGTCTGCCCGGGACCGTCTCGGCGAGTTCGCCGCTGATGAGTCCGGTGCTCGATGCGAAGCAGAAGAACACGGAGAACTGGTGCCGGGCCATAGCCGACGATATATCGCTGAGCAGCGCTGTTTCCATCACGCCCGAAACTCTCCAGATGCTATACGAAACATTCGATTCCCATGCCTGCTACAAACAGGAGACCGATTTGAAGTCCTGCGATTTCGAGCTGTCCGACGATGACAGCAAGCTGATGGACAATCTGGATGCGTTTTTTGAGTCCGTCATTGGCGTGGATCAGCTGAACCGGACGCCAGTGGCCAAGACGCCGATGGAGAGCGGCCAGTTGGAAGCGAAGGCGAAGCCGATGCGCGAGGACGACACTAGCTCCTCGGTCTCGTACTCGAACAGGGTCTATCAGCGGTACAAGAAGGCCATTGTCGAGGACATGCAGCGGAAGAGCGCCAAGGAGAAGAAGTACCGAACCAAGCGCGAACTGAACCAGCAGCGTTTTAACGGCAGCTCCTACGTCTCGGCCAGCAGCACCGTGCCGGACGGGGAGTCCGACGAGAGCGCCCGGTCGCCGGACCTCGACGCCGAGGTCTTCGAGCTGCGCAAGCGGAACGAGGAGCTGCGTCGCGAGTGCCTCGTCTACTACACGAAGAGCGGCAAGTTCCGGAAGCGGCCCAAGCTGCGCAAGGTGCACGAGTTGGGGTTTCTCGTGGGCGCCTACCGAGCCCAGCTGCACTTCACGCGCTGGCCGATGCTGCCCCGGCGCCGGCAGTACTTTCGCCAGCAGTTCGAGGGCGGCCACGCCTGGCGCACCTACAGACGCGTCCTGCTGCACGGCAACGTGCCGCGCTGGCGCATGCAGCTGCTGATGGACGGACGGCGCCAGCTGATGCTCCTGCGCATGTCCTACATACTCCGGCTGAAGCTGATCTACGCCCAGATGGGCGCCTGCCGGCTCAGCCGGCGCGAGATGCAGGCCATGCTCGCCACGCTCGAGTCCAAGTACCTGGCGCTGGCCCAGGAGCTCCACTACAAGCTACATCAATTCGTTAACTGAAATACTATATGAGAACATGTACTGTGCAATCGGGTGTAACCGACCGTAGAAATAATAGCTTGGCACAGAAAATGCTGGTCTTCATTATTATTGTAATTTAGGCCCTCCAAATAAATGTAAATAATTTATCGATTTTTATCAATTTTCTGCATCTGGTTTTTAGAGCGATTAAATTGCTTTTTTAATTTGAGTAAAAATTTATGAAATTCAAGTTGCCAGCAAACAATCGGCGCGCAAACAGCGGCTAATATTTTTTAATTATGCAACACTGCACAATGCGGCAATAAAACAAACATCAACAAAGCGCAACAAATACAATGAAAACAAAATGGCTGCCGCCGTTTTGCGAGCAGCTGAAATTAGCAGCGAATAAAGGAGGCGGCCACAAGCCGAGCGAAGCAAATAAAAAATGAAGTAAAATAAAATGAAGGAGCAACAAAATGAACTGTCGCCAAAAGCACTCGCAGCTTGTAGTTGCAATTGTAGTTGTGGGCGTGGTCAAGCGGCAGTTGCAAATGGTCAATGAACTTGCCGCAATGTTGAAGTAACTGCCGCAAGGCTGCGCAAATAAGCTTGCATAGCCACAGTGAAGACACGCTACAATCAACTGCAATTAAAAAAGAGTTCTTTTTTTCTTTGGAAAGTGCCAGCAAAGATATACAGTGTTGTGTAGCGTCAATATCTTCGTCTGAGGAATCTAGTTAATATGCATATGCACATACGTTCCGCTCGGAACTAGTTCACACTAACGAGCGTGCACTGTATGTGCATATTTATTGCAAATGGCTTCATCAGCTTTTGGCCATGCAAATTTATGGTCTATATTTAGGCATTTTGCACACAACGTTCACAGCTCCGTCTGTGGCTGCATAAATTAATTATTTATGGCTTGTGAAACATGTTGCTTAACTTTGTCACAGCCCCCCCCCCCTTTTGGCGCCCCATAGTTAAAGCTGACAACATCATCATCAACATTGTTTGTTCAGTTGCGAGTTTTGTTGCCCAGAGCTGTGTGGACGAAGACAACGCCTTTAGGCGTCACCCCCAGGGCTTATCTAATAGAATTGATCGCAAAATATGGTCTTGTTTTTAGTTTTTCCTTTTTTTATTTGTATATGCATATAGATGCTTTTCGCATCGTTTTTGGTTCATTTGATTGCGAGGCACGCACACATAATTATAATTTTTACAACGTCTAAATAAACGCAAATTTCTTATGCATAAAGGCAACCGAGGCATAAGCTCAACGGCCGAATGGGCTTCTGGCTGGGCTAGCTTGGGGGCCTCAGCGGGGCGGGGCGCTGTTTGTAATGAATGACAGTCCAAAGAAGGTGGCCGAAACGAAAAAAAAAGCAGTAGATACAATTGCAAATTCTAGAAAGAGTATTCACGGTCAGGTACACGGAATTCGTCGCTCGGTTGAGCAAAGTGAAGGAAGACAGGAATGCAAATCTTTAAATTGTGAAAGTAGTGTTGCAAAACGAATTGTGCAGGCTAGAAAGACACTAATTATTAGTGTGGGAAAACTGTTGCAAGGGAAACACTACAAAAAGATGGGGATAAGATACTTAAAATAAGTTAAACTAAGCAAACGCTAAAAACAGTGTTGAATAACTCTTTGTAAATATTAGAAAATAAATTAGAAATTAATGCAGAATAATGTAGTTATAATCAAAAAAAAGTTTAAAAAAGAGTTAAAGAGTGGAGGAAAGTAATTATTGAGAGCAGTGTTGGAAAACTGCATTTGCAATTGTTTAAATACATATAGAATAAAAATGTGAATTGAAAGGTGCTGCTTGGATATATAGTATATTGTTAGGGTACCTATGGATTAACATAAGACGATTATTTCGGTCGTCTTTCTCATTGCGGATTCTTTCATTTATTCAGCAATTCCAAATAGCATTACAATATAATTTATGCGGCTTATAGCGCTCAGCACAGCTACCGACATATTAATGACTCTCTCACGCTCTCCCAACTGACGTCAGCTGGCGACGGGCGGCCGGAGAAGGCTATAAATATGATTGACATGGCCGGCCAGTTTGTCAATCAAATTTTGGATATCGCACGAAAAGGAACAAAATGCTGATCAAAGTGCTGCTGGTGAGTGGGCGGCAGCCGTTGCTAATCAACGCAGTCTGGCTATCTATATAATCCCTTCCCCCCCTCCCCCACCTTTTCCCAGCTCACACTGACGCTCTGGCTGGGCCTGCTCTGCGCCGGGTGCGCTGCCAAGCCGCATCTGGTGGCCGCATCGCCTGTGGGATACGCAACGCCCGGCGGCACCTGGTTGGCGGCGCCTGTTGGCGCTTACTATCCGGCATATGCGGCGTATGCGTACCAGCCGCTCTATTATGGCGCATACGCCGCGTATCCCGCCTACTATCCCTACTACAGGCGCTGACGCGCAAAAGTCGCCTGTTGCGCCCACAGGTGTATGTATGCCCATATGTGTACATATGTGCTGGTTGCGGGGGCTCGACTCAAATTGATTAAATTTTAACGCGCTTTTTGTGTGTGTGCGCGCGAAAATCTCATATTTTACGCTGTTTTTACGTTGATTCGATTTGGCGGCTGCTGTAAATAAAATAAAAAACATTTATGAAATCAACATGCTGGCACACACACGCACACACACGCACACACATATTGAATCATAAGCAAATCAATAAAAAAAAAGGCAGCCATATGCATGTACACGTGTTTCTTTGTAGCTGCAAATGTATCTGTATCTGTGAATTGTATCTGTATCTCTGCTGGCTGTTACCTTGCCGCAGCTGTGAGCATTGGCTGAGGGATTTTCATTTGGTCCTTTGAAATTTGCTTACATGTGCGCATATTTTCACCTGCACGTCTTCCTTTTGCTATTGACGGGTGGGCGAGGGGGGAGGGGCGAGGGGCGGGCCGGGACCCGGTTTGCTCGCAAGATGTCTTTCGGTTTTCCGTCTGTGTATCTTGGTAACCCGCTACTGATTTACCTTACGTGTATAAATCTTTTATTCATGTAATCCATTTGAAAACACGTTTGCACATGATTGTGTTTATTTCGAAACGGAATCTTTCCCAGCAGCAGGTGTGTGTGTGTGTGTGTGTGCGAGTGTGTGCGCTTGTCTGCCTCCTCTGTGTGCTTGATTTGAAAAATCGTCAAAATTATATAAAGTGAATACAAATTTTATTTACTCAATTTTATTGCTTGCCAGTTTGGCCAAACAAACATTTGCTCGCCTTTCTCATTATGCCGTTCGCCTTTTCCAAATAGTTTTCAGTTTGATTTGATTTTTCGTTTTCCGTTTGCTTTTTTTTTTTTTTTGCCCTGACAACTTTCATAAATTTATTTTAATTGTGCAAAACTTGTAAGCTGCAATTGTGCGCCATAAATAACGAATTTTGATTTGATGTCCCAACAAAAAAAAAAAATGAAAAACAAAAACAAACACGTTGTAAAATAATAAATCAAATATTTTAAGCTCTTGGTAATGCAATCATAAATTTAAGACGTGCGAAAATAGTAAAAAAAAAATTAAATCACATTATAGTTTCAAGTCAATTTAATTTTTGTAAATAATTTATTGCGAGCTTAAAGCAAAAATGTTTTGATTTACGCAGAGAAATTGAATTAATGCATCAATCTGACAGTGATTTCGAATAGATAAATTAAGGAAAATATTTTTACAATTTTTAAAATGTAAAAGATGTTTTTGACAATAATAAATTAAATATTTTATGTGCATTCCGGCTGAGTTTTAAATAAATTTGGAAAGTGCCATTTCATATGCTGTATTATTTATTAATGTACTTTAAAGTGTAAATTAAATACAATTTAATTATTTTTGAA